>MU832832.1:0-65719 GCA_029204225.1 Diphasiastrum complanatum | reverse complement strand
TATTGGATGCAAGTGGGTGTTCAAGATCAAGTACAATCATGATGGCTCCATCAACAAGTACAACGCAAGATTATGTGCTAAAGGCTTTGCACAAATATATGGCCTTGACTATGAAGAAACCTTTGCTCCTATAGCAAAGATGGTGACAATAAGAATCATAATCTCTCTTCCCTTATTTTTTAAGTGGAAATTGTATCAACTTGATGTCTCCAATGCTTTTTTGAATGGCTATCTTGAGGAGGAGATATACATGGAACAACCTCAAGGATTTATCAAGGAATAAATCTAAGGTGTGTTTGCTATTTAGAAGTCTTTATGGATTGAAGCAAGCACCTAGATCATGGTATTCAAGACTCAACAACTTTCTACTTTCCATTAGGATTTGTGCTTAGTGACTATGATCCTTCTATGTACTTTAAAGTTTGATGGTAGTAATATTGTCATTCTTCTAATCTATGTAGATGACATATTTTCTTAGTGGAAGTTTTTTTCGGATGCTAGTTCAAGAACTAAAGAATGCATTAGGAAGAGAATTTAAAATGCAAGATCTAGGAGAGATCCATTACATTTTAGGCCTTGAGATTGATTTTCATGAGGAGTATGCTTTTATTTGTCAATCTAGATATGTCTTTTCTATTTTGAGAAAATTCAATATGCAAAATTGTAAAGGCATAGATACTCCCATGGAGCAACATGTAAAAGGTCCTATTAAAGGTGATGAAATAT
Source organism: Diphasiastrum complanatum (assembly GCA_029204225.1). Classification (NCBI taxonomy): domain Eukaryota; kingdom Viridiplantae; phylum Streptophyta; class Lycopodiopsida; order Lycopodiales; family Lycopodiaceae; genus Diphasiastrum; species Diphasiastrum complanatum. The sequence continues at coordinate 64,993 of MU832832.1, read as the reverse complement.
CCTTCAAGGACATCACACTTTATTGGAGTCTTATAGGCCCTTTAATTTGGCTTACATCACTAGACCCGATTTGAGCTATTGTGTGCACAAATTAAGTCAATTTATGCAAGATCCACTTCAAATGTCTTCAATGGGTGGTTCATCCTTGCTAGAACCAAGTGAAAGATTGTCCACTTCAAACTATTCAATTTGGAAAATGAGGATGGAGTCCATCTTGATCCTTCAAGACGTGATAGACATAGTTCTTGGCCTTGAAGAAGAACCACACGTTCTTCAAGAGGTTCAAAAATACAAAAAGAGAGCTAGGATGGCTCTCTACTACATTAAGATGAATGTCTCTAATGAGATATTGAGAGAGATAGGTACTTGTACAACAGCCAAAGAAGCTTGGGATTGTCTCAAGACTATCTATGAGGCTAAGATTACCTCTAGATTCTCACTCTTAGGAATAAAATCTTTTAAAGTAGCCAAAAGAGTGATGAGAGTGCATCTAGTTATGTTTTGAGAAGTAAAAAATATTCATAGAGAACTTGCTTTTATTGGTGATTTCATCAATCACAATGAGCTAGTTCAAGTCATTCTCAATGGCCTGAGAAGTGAATTTGATAATCTTGTCCAATCCTATGCCATTAAGGAGGGAGCTACCAAGTTTGGAGGCTCTACAAAGTGTGCTAATTTCAGAAGAATCAAGACAAGAGTACAAGCTCTTGAGGATGAACAAGATCTCTCTCACTCATAATGATGGCAAAGCTCTCTTTGCCAAGGATAAGCACAAAGGGAGGAGCAAGAACCAACATCAACAATCCTCAAGCAAGGACAAAGTCAATCCAAAGACAAAGATGAGGAGGAAGATGATTCCTCTAATGCTTCATCTTGCAAGCTCAAGAAGAAGAAGATCAAGTGCTTTTATTGTGGCAAGAAAGGCCATTATGCCACCAATTGCTTCAAGAAGGAGAATCAACTCAAGCAAGCCAACATTACCAATGAGAAGGAAGACATTATTGCAAGTGATGGAGAGGGATCTCTTATGGTCTCTAGTTTCTCATGTACTCCTTTCAAGAAGGACGGCCTATGGTATATTGATAGTGGAGCCTCTTCACATATGTGTAGCTCCAAGGACTCTTTCTCTTCTATTGCACCTTATGATGGAGTCAAGAAATCAATATACACTGCAATGATTTTGAATGTCCTATTGAAGGCATAGGGAACATTCCCTTGAAGCTTGCATCCTCTAAAGTTCTTTCTCACTCTAAAATTTTTTATGTACCTAAGCTTACTAAGAATATTATTAGTGTTGGCCAATTGCTTGATAATGGCCTTGATGTAAAATTCAATGTTGATACTTGCACTATCAAAAAGAATGATGAGATACTTGCATTAGGATCTAGATTTGGAGGCATCTATAAACTAGATCCAAATGAGTATGTCAATGCTTGTAATGTTGCTCTTGTAAACAAGCTCTCTATGGAGGAATTATGGCATAGGAGGTTGGGACATCCCAACTACAAATCCATGCTCTCTATGATCAAAGAAGCCAAAGCTATTGGCTTGCCAAAGTCATTCTCCAAGTAGATCAAGCCTTGTGAGGCTTGTGCTATTGCTAAATCTCACAAAAAGCCATTTACAAGATCTTCTATCAAAAGCAAGCATCATTTGGAGTTAATCCACTCGGATGTGCATTTCTCATCAACTACAAGCAAGGGAGGAGCCACTTGTTTTGTTACTTTCATTGATGATTTCACAAGATTCACTTGGATATATCTTCTTGCTTCTAAATCTATGGTGTTTGATCATTTCCTTATTTTCAAAGCTTATGTAGAGAAGCAATTCTCATTCAAGTTTAAAGCTTGATCAAGTGTGATAACATCTCGGCCCAAGCTCTTGCCAATAATCCCATATTTCATGCAAGAAGCAAGCACATAGAAGTGGCACACCATTTTGTGAGAGAAAAGCTTATTGGAGGAGAAATCTATTTGGAACATGTCAACTCGTCCTCTTGTATTGCCCGATCTACTCACCAAGCCTTTGAGCAAAAGTGCTTTCATCAAGCATAGATCTAATCTTGGACTTATATCAAGATCAATGCTCAAATCTTCGTAGATAATTTTTTAGGAGTGTGAATAATTGAAAAAGATTATATATGTTAGATATAGGGGTCTTATGTTTTTTGCATCAAGCATCTAGGTGTAGGATGTTGATAGGAACAAATTTGGCATAGATGGCAAATTATGCATTTCCACTTGTAATGCCACTATTGATCCAAAATAGAGTAAGAGGCTAAAATCGTGCCAATTAGAGTGTAGACAAGTGTAATGCCTTTGTTTGATGAATTCTAAGAGGTCCAATAGGATTTAGAGGTGGAACCATGTGAGGTCCAATAGGAATTTGAGGTATGCCTAAATATAGTCCAATAGAATTAAGAGGTGCATGGATCAATGGTCCAATAGGATTAAGAGGTGCAAAGTGTGGTCCAATCATAGTTAAGCATAGTGGTAGCTCGTGGATCTACTAGTATCATTGTACTCCTCATTTTGGATCTAATTGATTTGGTGATTATGTGGATTTTGAGTGTTATTGGATTTCTAGCTTTCTCTCTCTATAAAGTCCATTTTTAGAGCAAATGATCATGAATGTAAGAAGGTGTGGGATCCATTACCTTATGATTAGGATCCTCCAAGAAGACTAAGATAGATGGTGTTCTCTTCATTCCTAGCATCACTAAGAATTTACTTAGTGCTGGCCAACTTTTAGATCATGGTTTCATTGTGGAGTTCTCTATTAATGTATGCAACATCACGAAAAGTGAGATGATCATAGCAAGGGGAACAAGGTTTGGGAGGTTATTTATGCTTGATGCTTTTGTAGATCCTAACCAATTTGTGATAGTAGCCAAGGAGGACAAGATGACCACAAATGATTTGTGGCACAAGAGTCTTGGTCACATCAACACCAAGTCTATGGAAGTCATGTGCAAGGAGGAGCTTGCCCTAGGCCTTCCAATATCCATGGAAAAGGAGGAAAAGGTTTGTGAAGGATGTGCTTTGACTAAAGCACATAGGTTACCTTTCTCTAACACTATTATTAAGACTACTCACCCTCTTAAGTTGAATCATTTGGCTGTATATTTTGCTAGCACAAAGAGCAATGGTAGAGCCACAATGTTTGTAATCTTGAATGATGAATCCTCTAAGAATAATATTGGTAAAAGATATGGGAGATCAAGGAGGAGCTTGATCAAGAGGAGGAGCAAAATTTACGAGCTTCAACTATTCCAAGGAGAGCCACAAGAGCAAAGATGGAGCTATCAATGCTCTTTTTTGTGGACAAGGAAAAGAAAGTTGGAATGGGGGGTACATTTTGTAGTTCATTTGTTGAGTTTTGTAATGAAGTCCCTTTGAATTCTAAAGTATGGAATGAAAGGCAGTTGTCATCTCTATTTACTCTTGAGTGTGCTAGAAGTAAGCATGACATTTTCATTCATAAGTTGAAAGATTTTGACTTCTTTCAAGTCAACAAAACAATCACCAAGATTATTTGTACCAAATTTACTAGTCCACAATTGACTAATTGCTTACCACTAGCAATTTGCATTACATACTTGTTGAACTTGAAACTAATGAGGCCAAATACTTTTGTATGGATATAAGTGTCCTTCAAGGATGATTCACTTACTCTCATACAAGGTTCACAATATGCCTCTTTGAGAAGGAGAACATTCAGGTTTGGAGACTTGAAAACAAATTCCTTGAGAGTCTTGAAGAAGACCATGGTTTGGATCCATGTTTTCATCATCAACGCCAAGAGGGAGTGAGCATGATGAAGAAAAAAGACATCAAGAAGGAACCCGAGAAGGAGCACTTGTCTCAAGGCAAAAGAGACCTGAATCTACATCAATATGAAACTTTGGGTAAAGAGAAAGGAGCAGCAAGGAAGTTCATCCATATCTCCCTTTACTCATCTTATTTTGTGTTTGATAAAAAACATGTCATGTATTTGACAAAGTCCTTTGATGATGCTAGTATGAACATTGTTTTTCATCCTCTATCTTATGATGATGAAATAGTGGCCATTACTACTTTGATTAGAGTTTCAAAGATGTATTCAAAGGCCTCATCTTGGGATCCATTCACTCTTGAATTTCCAATGAAGACCTTGATTGGAAGGATGCCAAGTTGGATTTCATTATTGTCATGGATGAAATCAAGATGGTGACACTTCAAGCTTTGGTTGAATGTGCTACATACAAAAGTTGGATCTTAAGCAAAACTGTTGTTTTTCATGTTTATTTTGAGGAGAAGACTCAGATTTTGTAGCCCAAGGTGTTCATTCAACAATCTACCAAAGACAAGGCTTGGATCTCGTTGCTTTTAAAAAGATTGAATGAGATGTGAGTATTTTATTAATGTGCCAGTTTACATAGTGTGATGATATAGCATGAATTAGTATGGATGATTACATGTTGACGAAGTAGCTTTGCTTGAACTGAAGTTCGAGCATCAATCATACAATAAGAAATTAGTAAAAGTACTTTGACCATATGGTATTTGGAGAGGATATGAGCATATCATAATGGGAACTATGAATACACAGCAATATCATGTACTTGAACTCAAGTTTGAGCATGGAGACTAGCCTTTGTATTTCATGATTAGCAATTTGAGAGTAGGTACAATAGTAGCATATAGTGTTAAGAAGTGGCATGAAATTATATGGATGATCACACAACCATAGTAGAGCTTTGCTTGAACTTAAGTTTGAGCATAAAGTGTACAATGTGGAATTAGCACTATTGGAAAGCTATGATAAGATGAGAGTAAGAAAATCAATAAATTCAAAGAAGATAAATAACTTCATTGAGCACAATGGAATAAACCATGACTACGCCTATCAATATTGAGTAAAAGTAGTGACAAAAATCATGTTCAATCTTTAGCAACTAACTTTGGAATCACTAGCAACTTAAGTGATTATGTAGCCAAACATATAGCATTGAATTATTAAACAATTATCAACTACAAAGTATTACATAGAGGCATACATACTGACAGATACTGGATGCAATAAAAAGGATTGACTGATTCAGTAAGAAAAATAAATCAGAATGCAAATGAGCACAAGTAGATTGCGGATCGAAGCTGCGTACTCTAAACAAGATCCCTACATTGCATGGGATTTGATGAATCCGAATGTGGGATGCATGGCTCTAATAACTACTCTGGAGCTAGAAATGGATACCACTCTCCTACATCAAGGAGCAATGCATAAGGCTATAGCACCGGATGCAGGGACAAAAAAAGACGCATCTGGAATTGGGTAGCCCAATCAATCAAAGAAGATACTGAGGAAAGACTTTTGAATTTCTGTTGCTTTCCTGTGTTTTATCAATGCAACACGAGGCTTTCCTGTGTTTCATCAATCTCTTCTTCAGTGATCTTATCAAATCTATGGGATCAGTTGTAGATCAAAGGTTCTTTATGAAGAATTCTCGTTGCAACCTTGTTCTACGCTAATAAGTTGAGGCAGCAAAATCTGATTGTAGATGGCTACTGACAAGAATAATACAAGAAAAGATGTTTCTTACTCAAGCTAGCCAAATATTTTTCGACTACCACCAAAGGATTCATGAAGCATGGCGCTCAACAAAAGAGCTACATGGTTTTCATTTTTTAGGAAAAAAATGCTTAAAGTAGGGGGAGTGTCATGTGTTTCATGTAATTAGCCCACGATCTTACTAATGAATTTCCAAATATGGCCATGGAGCTAAATTAGTTTAGAACTAGTCAATAGGACAGTCAATAACGTGGCTCGAACAACCTCGCTATAATTGTAAATAGCGGAATTGTAATAATGGTTGTAAGACCCAATGTAACTAAATAAGGCCCCAAAATTATAGTAGAGGCACAAATGACTACTGTAAATAGCTGAGGTCGTGCTAAATTTGGAGGCTATTTGTTCATTTTGTATTTTTGAGTTTTAAGAGATCTTGAAACATTTCTTGGAAGCTTTCTTGATGGAGAAAGTGGTTCATGTGCCTACAATCACATGAGAGCTATGATGATGCTCTAGAATCAGGCCCTATCATTTGAATGATCAATAATCATGAATAATGATACCTTACTTTGCCTATTTTGGTGAGGCTTTGCTACTTTTGTCTAGTTTCTTGATTTCTTGAGTATTTTCTTGATTTCTTGCATTTCCATTATAATTTGATGTTAATGAATGGATTAGAAGTTTGAATGCTAAGATTGGCACATGACACCTCCTCCTCTCCATCTTGGTCTTTTGCTTTGTCCTTGGAGATGTGTTGGTGTTGCTTTTTGCTCCTCTCTTTATGCTTGGCAAAAAGAGATTTGTCATCACCATTATGATTGATTGATAACTTCTCCATCCTTTGTATCTTGTTCTCTTGCCTTGATTCTTCAGCCATAAGAACACTTTAAATGCCTCCAAGCTTGGTAGCTCTTCCTTGATAGCATAGTATTGGACAAGGTTGTCATAATCATCCTTCAAGCCATTGAGTATGACTTGAACTAGCTCTCTTTGATTGATAGGATCTCCAATACAAGCAAGCTCTCTTTTGCTGAATTCACACGTGTGGGATGCCCTACACACGTACTTTTGATCTCCTAAGCCCAATAATACCATAAAGATCAGACTAGCATTGGTTGTCAATAGGAAAGCTGATCATACAAGAAATATTATTGTGTTACAAGCAAGATCTATCAATAAAACATAAGACTAAGCATCATAAATGTCTCAACTCGACTAGAGAGAGAAAATAGAAAGTACAAAACTCGTGTAGAGAGAGAGGGCACAAAGAGCTTGTCTCCAAATTTGCATTACACACAAATTTCATCATTTTCTCAATGAGAGTACATCACATATATATAGATCCATGGACTCTCCTCCTACTTTGAGTTGAATTGGAGTTGTGAATCCACCTCTCAAGCTATCTAGACTTATTCAAGCCACCTCACTATGTCTAATTGTGCCACCTAGTCTTTTCATGCATTAAATGTGGCATGTAAAGTACAAATGGCAATTCCTATGGTAGCTCAAGTTTCTACTTCTACCTACCTTGAATTTTTATTCTAAGATGGGCCTTTACTAAGCCAAAAGAGCTTAATTCATCTTTGGCATTTTTACCCCTACTCACAACATTAGATAGATTTTTCCAATATTTTGACACTCCTCCTAAAAATGTATCTAATGTGGATCAAGCATCGATCTTGAGATAAGACCGAGATTAGACCTATGCTTTGAGAAGGTACTTTTGCAAAGTGGCTTTGTGAGAAGATCAACAATACATGAAGATGTGTCGACGTGTTCCAAGTTGATTTCACCTCCAATGTGCTTTTCTCTTACAAAATGATGTGCCACTTCTATATGCTTGCTTCTTGCATGAAAATAGGATTGTTTGCAAGAGCTTGTGCCGATATGTTGTCACATTTGATCAACGAAAGATCATCTTCTTTGATGTACTTTAGCTCCATGATCAACCTCTTAATCCAAAGCACCTCTTTAGTTGTTGTAGTGAGTGGTTTGTACTCGGCTTCACAAGATGATAGAGATATGGTATCTTGCTTCTTTGAAAGCCAAGACACAAGATTGCCTCCAAGAAAGATAGTATATGCATTAATGGACTTGCGATCCATTTTATCACTTGCAAAATCAGAATCCGAATAGCCAAAAATGGTTAGATCTTCATTCTTATACAATAGACCATAATCTTGAGTAGAAGATACATATCTTAGAACTCTCTTGGCCATCTTGCAATGTTGGATCTTGGGATCTTGCATAAATTGACTCAATTTGTGCACACAATAGCTCAAATTGGGTCTAATGATAGTAAGCCAAATTAAAGAGCCTATAAGACTCCTATAAAGTGTGATGTCCTCAAAGGATCTTTCATCACCTTTAATAGGACCTTTTACATGTTGCTCCATGAGAGTATCTATGCCTTTTACAGTTTTGCATATTGAATTTTCTCAAAATAGAAAAGACATATCTAGATTGACAAATAAAAGCATACTCCTCATGAAAATCAATCTCAAGGCCTAAAATGTAATGGATCTCTCCTAGATCTTGCATTTTAAATTCTCTTCCTAATGCATCTTTAGTTTCTTGAACTAGCATCCGAAACAACTTCCACTAAGAATAATGTCATCTACATAGATTAGAAGAATGACAATATTACTACCATCAAACTTTAAGTACATAGAAGGATCATAGTCACTAAGCACAAATCCTAATGAAAGTAGAAAGTTGTTGAGTCTTGAATACCATGATCTAGGTGCTTGCTTCAAGCCATAAAGAATTCTAAATAGCAAACACACATTAGATTTATCCTTGATGAATCCTTGAGGTTGTTCCATGTATATCTCCTCCTCAAGATAGCCATTCAAAAAAGCGTTGGAGACATCAAGTTGATACAATTTCCACTTAAAAAATAAGGCAAGAGAGATTATGATTCTTATTGTCACCATCTTTGCTACAGGAGCAAAGGTTTCTTCATAGTCAAGGCCATATATTTGTGCAAAGCCTTTAGCACATAACCTTGCCTTGTACTTGTTGATGGAGGCATCATGATTGTACTTGATCTTGAACACCCACTTGCATCCAATGATGTGCATGGTAGGTGGTGGATCCACTAGCTCCCATGTGTGGTTGGTGATCAAGGCATCATATTCAATCTTCATGGCCTCATACCACTCCTTGGTATTGAGGGCTTCTTAGACATCTTTGGGCTCTTCATGAGAAACAAAATAAGCATAAGTGGAATCAAGATCCACTTGTTTTCCTTTGTCATCATAAGTGAGCCTCTTAGGCTCGGATGTCTCCCTCATGGATCTTCTAGGAGTGAAAATCTGAGGACTTCCATCTTCAAATCTCAACTCCTCCATATGTTGATTGTCTTCAATAACAAAAGGTGATAGATTTTGAGGTTGCTTGATCTCGGCCCCTCCTAGATTGGAATTTTCTTCTTCATGTAGAACTACATCTCTACTTTCAATTACTTTAAAAGTAGAGAGCATGTAGATTCGATAGGCTTTCTTGTTGGATGAATATCCAATGATTACTCTTTGCTTGCACAAGGATCATCATTCTTTCTTGTTTCCAAGGGAATATGGACAAAGCATATGCATCCAAATACTCTAAGGTAGGTGTCTCTAAATAAAGTGCTTCATATGGTGACTTTCCTCCAAGTGCTACATGAGGGAGTCGATTGCAAAGATAGGTTGAACAACTGATGGCCTCACCCCAAAAGTCTTTTGGCAAGGATGCCTCAATTCTAATGGTTTTGGCACATTCACACAGTGTTATATTCTTTCTTTCAGCCACCCCATTTTGAGATGGTGTATATGCACAAGAAAACTCCCTTTGAATGCCTTGAAGCTCACAATAATCATGAAATTTATTGGAAGTGTACTCACCACCTCCATCACTTCTAAGAATCTTGATTTTGTATGAAAATTGCTTTTCAACTAGAGCTTTGAACTTTAGGAAATAATCAAACACCATGGACTTTGAAGCTACAAGATATACCCAAGTAAATCTTGTGAAATCATCAATGAAAGTTACAAAGCAAGTAGCGCCACCCTTGCTCTTTGAAGATGAGAAGTGCACATCCGAGTGTATGAGCTCCAATGGATGTGTAGTCTTGATAGATGACTTTGAAAAAGGCTTCTTATGAGACTTAGATATGGCACAAGCCTCACATGGCTTGAAATTCTTGGAGATAAGACTAGGCAAGCCAATAGCTTTGGATTTCTTGACCATGGACACCATAGAACTATAGTTAGGATGTCCCAACCTTCTATGCCAAAGTTCCTCCAAAGAAATATGAGAAGCAAAAGCACCATCGCAAGAGTTAGCATACTCTTTGGGATCAAGCTTGTAGATTCCACCATATCTAGACCCAAATGCAAGGATCTCATCATGCTACTTGATTGTACATGTATCAACATTGAAATTCACATCTAGTCCACTATCAAACAATTGCCCACCACTAATAGGATTTTTTGTTAACTTAGGAGCAAAAAGTACTTTAGACAGAGAAATAACTTTTGATGATGAAAGCTTTAAGGGAATAGTCCCTATGCCTTCAATAGCACACTCATGATCATTCGCTGTGTAGATGGACTTCTTGGCTCCTTCATAAGGTGACATGGATGAAAAAGAATGCCTGGAGCTACACATATGTGAGGAAGCTCCACTGTCTATATACCACGAACCATCCTTCTTGAAAGGTGATGAAGAAAAACTCGACACCATAAGAGATCCCTCTCCATCACTTGCATGAGCATCTTCCTTCTCTTCATTAGAAATGTTGGCTTGCTTGAATTGAGTCTTCTTCTTGAAGCAATTGGTGGCATAATGCCCCTTCTTGCCACAAAAGAAACACTTGATGTTTTTCTTCTTCTTCTGGGTGTGAAAGCTTGAGAGGACTCATCCTTTTCTCCTTTCTCCTTGGAAATAAGATTGTTCTTGCTTGAAGAGGATTGGTGTTGATTCTTACTTCTTGTCTTGTGCTTGTCTTTGGTAAAGAGAGCTTTACCATCAATGTTGAGAGACAGTCTCTCCATTTTCAAGAGTTTATACTCTTGTCTTGATTCTTCAGAAATGAGCACACTTTGGAGTGCTTCCAAAGTTGGTAGCTCCTCCTTAATGGCATAACTCTGAACAAGGTTGTCGTATTTCTCCTTTATCTCATTAAGTATGACTTGAACAAGTTCATTTTGGTTGATGGAGTCTCCTATGCATGACAATTCTCTATGGAGGTCTTTAACTCTCATTACATAAGCTGAAGCACATTCATCACTTCTCTGTACACTTTGAAAAATTTGGTTTCTTAGTGTTAGAAGTCTAGAAGTATTCTTTGCCTCATAGATGGACTTGAGAGTATCCCAAACATCTGCGGCATTACCAATTTCTCTTAAGATGTCATTTGAGACATTCATCTTAATATAATGCAGAGCCATCCTGGCTCTCTTTTTGTACATTGGAATTTCTTGAGGAATTTTTGGTTCTTTTTCAATGCCAAGTACAATATCCATCACATCTTGTAGTATTAAGACAGATTCCATTCTAACCTTCCAAATTGAGTAATTGGAGGTTGACAATCTTTCACTTGCTTCTAATAGAAAGACACCCATTGAAGTCATAAAGAATGATGGAAATAAAAAAAGATGGATGACAAAATTGCTTATCTTCTCACTATAGAAACCAATCAAGGGTACAAAACCAAATCCTATGTAAGACTAAGCAAAAAATTGTGAGATAGATCTCACTAGCTTGACAATCTCTCTAAAACAAGATTTGAATCATCAAAAAAGATGAAGTATGGCAAAAGTTATGGTTCTCTGAATTTCACACACCATGGCATAATGCCAGGACCATATATTCAACCATATATTGAAAATAGACATTGTTTTGAATGGGCAACTTTTGCATCTAATTCATGATAACAAATATCTTTCTAGTATTGAAATTGCAAAACAATTTTGCTCAATTATTGATTGACATGCACATATTAAAATAACTGCAATTGCTCAATATATACGTTACTTAAAAAGGCAAAATAACGAACTCCCAAATAATCGATCTGTACATTACCATATATCTCAAGATACAAATCATAATGTTGCTCAAACTAAGCAACAACAAAGGTACCTTTGACAAATAAAAGACACATCTATACATGTATGCCTCAGTTGTGGAAAACTCAATTTCAAGCATCAAACAAAACAACTACTAGTAGAAAGAAGCCTATATTTAAAACATTTAAAGCAAAACCATTTCGATTATGCAAATACCATAACGTGCAAACTTGCAAAAATTGTTATAAATATTTGAAGGCTAAAAGAATGCCACCATTTCTATTCCCAATAAATGTATTAACGAACAAAAAAATACCAACCATTGAAAAACTGAACCAATTGGAAGAACACTTAGTATCACCTATGTGAAGATTATTAAAATATTATCTTCCTATCTCGAGTTTGGGGTCATGTCCATGATGATTTCCACTAAAATTCATGCTGTACATAAAAGGAGTGTGAATTGAGCACATATCCTTCTAGTGTAGCTCGGATTTGAGTTAGATAGGTTCAATTATGATGACATGCAGATGTTTAGATAGCATGCAAATTTTTACTGTATGCATGCAAGTAGAATTTCTCACCAAGAAGATGTCTTCATCTGGCCCACATTTCTTAGAGCATAGTGAGAGATTAACATCTTCCAATTATGCAATCTGGAAGATTAGAATGGAACCATTGTTGATTCTACAGGATATAATGGATATTGTGAGTGGAGCTGAAGAAGACCCTGCTGCACCTAATGAAGCTACAACATTCCACAAATGAACTAGAATTGCCCTTCATTTTTATAAAAATGAATGTTACCAATGAAGTGTTAGGAGAGATCAGTACATGCACCACTGCCAAGGAAGCTTGGGATACTCTAAAAACAATCTATGAAATCAAAAATACTTCTAGATTTCTTACACTTAGAAACCAAATATTTCTAAGTTATCAGAGAGTAGATGAGAGTGCTTCATCATATGTCATTAGAGTTAAGTATCTTCATCAAGAGTTAGCTGGTATTAGTGATGCTCTTAAGCAAGGTGTTCTCATTGCTGAAGAAAGCAGGCAAGAGAACAAGATGTTGAGGATCAACAAACTTTCATTGAAAGATGGTGGAGATGACAAAGCACTCTTCATCAGAGACAAGTCAAGAGGCAAGGGCAAACGACAACAACATTTCAAGAAGGACAAAGCCAAAGAAGGTGGTGAGAATAAGTCCTCACAAGCTGCAACATCCAGTGGCAAGAAGAAGCTGTCTAAGATCAAGTGTTTTTTCTGTGGCAAGAAAGGACACTATGGATCAAACTGTTTCAAGAAGAAGAACCAATCTAAGCAAGCTAACCTTACTAATGAGGATGAGTGTGAGGGTGTGGAGAGTGAAAGAGAGGATTCATTAATGTTGTCTACTTTTTCATCTTTTCCTTTTAAGAATGACTAAGTCTGGTGGATAGATAGTGGGGCTAGTTCCCATATGTCTAGTTCTAGGAACTCTTTCACTGATCTCATGCCATATCTAGGTGCAAAAAGGTCAATCTATACTGCTAATGATGTAGAGTGTAGTATTGAAGGAATAGGTAGCATTCCATTGCATGCATCATCATCAAAATCTTTTTGCTTACATGATATACTATATGTACTTAGATTGACTAAGAATATCATTAGTGTAGGACAAATGTTTGATAGTGGATTGGATGTCAAGTTTCAAGTTGACAAGCGTATAATCTCAAGAGAAAATTTAATGCTAGAGGATCTAGTCCCAATTTCAAAGCCATGCAATCTATGGTCAAAGAAGGAAAAGTTGTTGGTCTACCAAAGACACTGTCAAAGGAGCTTCTACCTTGTGAAGCTTGTGTGCTGACAAAGTCACACATAAGGCCTTTTCCTAGGTCAAGTATCAAGACAAAGCAACCATTTGAACTTGTACACTCTGATGTTCATTTCTCATCAACTAAGAGCAAAGGAGGAGCCAACTGCTTTGTCTCTTTTGTAGATGATTATACAAGACATTCTTGGATCTATATGTTGTCTTCAAAAGCCATGTTCTATGATGTGTTTCTTACTTTTAAAGCTTATGTAGAGAAGCAGTTTCCTTTCAAGTTAAAAGCTTTAAGAAGTGATAGTGGAGGAGAGTACACTTCCAATAAGTTTAAAGTCTTTTGTGAGAGAGGGTATTCAAAGAGAGTTCTCTTGTTCATATACTCCTCAGCAAAATGGAGTTGCTGAGAGAAAGAATAGAACTTTGTGTGAATGTGCAAAAGCCATTAGGCTAGAAGCTTCTCTGCCTAAAGAATGTTGGGGAGAGGCAGTTGCATGTGCAAACTATCTTTGTAATAGGCTTCCAAATCTTGCAATAGGAGGAAAGACACCATTTGAGATGTTGTATAAGGAAAAGCCTAAGGTAGATCATCTTAGGATTTTTGGTTGTGTATGCTTTGTGCATGTGCCTCTAGAAACTAGGAAGAAGGAAGATCCTAGAGCAGTAAAAGGAATTTTTGTAGGATATGCATCCATAAAAAGGCATACAAGATTTATTTGCCCTCTACTGACAAAAATGTTGTTAGTAGAGATGTGAAGAGCTAAGGCCGAGGCTTATGGAGGAGCAAATTCAAGCTACCACACCCAGAAGATCTACACGAGCAAGATCTGAGCCAAGGAGGCTCACATATAATGAAGAAGGAAGGCAAGTAGAAGGTGAAACTTCCTATCATGCACTTTTTATATCAGATAAAGAGCCTAAGGATGTCCAAGAGGCTTTTCAATCCAAGGAGTGGGTTGATGCAATGACCCAAGAATTTGAAGCCTTGATGTCAAATAACACATGGGAGCTTGTGGAGCCACCAAACAACATGCATGTGATTGGATGTAAGTGGGTATTCAAAATCAAGTATAATCATGATGGATCTATCAATAAGTATAAAGCAAGACTTTGTGCCAAAGGCTACTCACAGATTGCACCAGTTGCAAAGATGGTAACAATGAATACTCATCTCTCTTGCATGTTTTCACAAATGGAGTATGTTCCAGTTTGATGTTTCTAATGCATTTCTCAATGGTTACCTTGAGGAGGAGATTTATATGGAGCAGCCTCTAGGTTTTGTGAAAGAAGGTGATGAATCAAAAGTTTGTCTTTTGTTCAAAAGTCTGTATGGACTGAAACAAGCACCAAAGTCTTGGTATGCAAGGCTCAATTCCTATCTCATATCACTCGGATTCTCTGTATTATAAGTTTGTAGATACCTTTGTAATTATTCTTCTCATCTATGTAGATGATATCATTCTTTGTGGGAAAAATGAGAAGTTAGTTCAAGAGACTAAGCATGCACTTGGTATTGAGTTTAAGATGCAGGACTTAGGAGTTCTTTACTATATTCTAGGCCTTGAAATAGATTTTTGGAAAGGTCATGCATTTATAAGCCAAAGTAGATATGCACTTTCCATGCTCAGGAAATTTCATATGGAACACTGTAAAGGCATAGATACACCTATGGAGAACACTGTAAAAGTTCCTATTAAAGATGATGAAAAATCCTTTGACGACATCACTCTTTATAGGAGTCTTATTGGCTCACTTAATTGGCTAACAGTGACTAGGCCTAATCTAAGCTTTTGTGTTCATAAGCTAAGTCAACACATGCAGGATCCAAAGTTATATCGTTGGAAGTTGGCTAAAAGAGTCTTGAGGTATATATCTTCTACCTTGGATTATGGACTATTCTTTGAAGGAGAAGATCTGACTTTGATTGCTTTTTCAGACTCAGATTTTGCAGGAGACAGGTTGGATAGGAAATCCACAAGTGCTTACACTATTTTTCTTGGAGGAAATCTGGTTTCTTGGCTATCAAAGAAGCATGCAACTATTTCGTTATCATCTTGTGAAGCTGAATACAAATCTCTTACAACTATAACAAAGGAGGTTTTATGGATCAAAAGGCTATTTTTGGAGCTAAAGTGTTATGCAGATGAAGATTTACCAAGTATCAGGAATGATAACATTTCTGCTCAAGCTCTTGCAAATAATCCAGTCTTTCATGCAAGGAGCAAGCATATTGAAGTGGCTCATCATTTTGTAGGATAAAAAGTCATTGGGAGAGAGATCCCATTGGAGCATGTTTCATCTTCAGATTGTGTTGCAGCTCTTCTCACCAAGCCTCTACTCAAGAATGTATTTATGAAGATGAGGTCAAACCTTGGCCTAATTTCGAAGTCTATGTTGATAGGAGCATAATTTTTAAGGAGTGTGAAGATTATTAAAATATTATCTTCCTATCTCGAGTTTGGGGTCATGTCCATGATGATTTCCACTAAAATTCATGTTGTACATTTAAGGAGTGTGAATTGAGCACATATCCTTCTAGTGTAGCTCGGATTTGAGTTAGATAGGTTCAATTATGATGACATGCAGATGTTTAGATAGCATGCAAAGTTTTACTGTATGCATGCAAGCCACATGCAATCAGTGCATGCAACATGCATAGTAGTTTCTGTGATCTACACATGTCTAGGCAGTTTTATGAGTTGACATGAAGTACATGCAACATACATGCATGCAGTTACACATGTGGATCTCTGATAGGTGAATTAGTTCAGTTAAGTGGACTTTCCATGCAACTCCTTTGTAGGAATTCGAGTCTCTCTCATGTAGGAAAAGCTGGGCATGTTTTGCCATTATTGTGAATATTGAGATTTTCATGTTTTGGACTCATTCTCTCTCTACTCGAGTTTTCTATGTATGATTTTCTCTCTCTATCTGAGAGCAGCCTCTTTTTCCCATACTAAACACTTAGAATTATTTCTGACATTCATTTCTCATAGTGAAGAGTTAGATTTTTTCATCAGATGTATGCTATTGTGCTCTTGCCTTAGATTTTTCAAGCATACTGTTCTTTGATCAATCTTGTGCAATCACAACACCTCAGTAAGATCCTGTAGGGTGTGTGGTGAAGTTCACACGTGCTAAAAACTTCACAACCTAGACTTGCATTTGCAAAGATTCAACAAATGCACCTAGTTTTTGGTCAATTTAGTTTGCAAGAAACATTGTTAACGTAGGATTCAAACTACATTGCCTCGATTCCCTGATGAGAATTCCACTATAGCTATACAAATGAAGCAAAAGCTTGAATATAAATCAGTTTTTGCTTCGGGCTTAATTAGACCTGATATTGTAACTTGCAAAAAAAAGGGTCGTTCTATTTGTCCATTCCACTTTCCAAAATCTCCCATGAGAAGAACAATTATATTGATGCCTTTAGAATTTAAAGCGTTACAAGACATATCACATTCGATAACACATGGGACTAGGAATGGATATGTCGTCTCTAGCAAGCCAATACTGATATACAATATATCTTAGAACCATATGCTGCTGCAAGTTATTGTACATCATATTTGACAAAAATCGATAATACAATAACTACGGCTTTACATGAAATTATAAAATACAAAATCCTACCAATGACTGTTACCGAATAAGTAAACTAGGAAACACATTTTTGAATGCACAGCAAATGTCTGCTCAATTGACGGCTTTCATTACACTATCAAATCCATTGCAACACCTCTCTAGAAAAGTTATATTCATTAATACATGCACAAAAGATAATTGCACATTTGTTTTGAAACCAAAACATGTTTTACAAAACATGGATCCTGAATCTACAGAAGTACAAAGTGCATCTATCATAGACAAATACAATAACTGACCAACAAATGTGCAATTTGGAATATGTGCATAAGCTGCACAGCCAAAGATTCTGATGTGAGACAGGTTGGACTTTCTACCCCACCATAACTCATGTGGTGTCATGTGAGGGACACCAAACTTACCTGTCCTATTCTGGATGTAGGAGGTTGTAGCTACTGCTTCAGCCCATAGTACACTTGGAGCCTTCGAGTAGGCCATCATGCATCTGGCAGCTTCCATCAGGGTCCTATTATTTCTTTCTGCAACACCATTGTGTTGCGGTATGTAGGCTACGATCCTTCTGTGAATGTTTCACGATCATTGTAGAAGTCAGTGAAGCAATTCGAGATGTATTTGCCACCTTGATCTGTCCTGATCTGCTTCACTTTACTGCTTGTACATCTCTTAGCCCAATTCATATATTCTGTGAATTTATCAAGTGCTTCAAATTTATTATGAATAAAATACAGTCTGGCAAATTTACTATAATCATCAATGAAGGCTATATAATATTTTGAACCTCCTACTGAGATCACAATGAAAGGCCCACAAATGTCAGAATGTACCAACTCCAGAATCTTGGTCATTTTGTAAGAGTCTTTGATGAATGGAGTGCACAACATCTTACCCTTCAAACATGCATCACAGGTGGTTGAACTGGTTGTATTCGAGATGATGACCCTTGTTATCACTTCATGATGGCTTGCTTGGTATGTCATTGAGTTCATGTGGCAGAGTCTCCTGTGCCACAGAGTGTCTGGCGAGTCATCATGAGTCTGATGCACCTGATCTGCAGGTAGGCATACCTTCAGATGATATAGATTTCCTTTCCTTCTGCCTTGAGCGATCAGAGTACTGG
This sequence comes from Diphasiastrum complanatum, assembly GCA_029204225.1. Taxonomy (NCBI): domain Eukaryota; kingdom Viridiplantae; phylum Streptophyta; class Lycopodiopsida; order Lycopodiales; family Lycopodiaceae; genus Diphasiastrum; species Diphasiastrum complanatum. Next base: position 46,863 of record MU832832.1, on the reverse strand, counting down.
TACTGGCATCAACCACGTTGCATGCTTCGTCAGAAAACATCACATGCATCCCTGCATCTGCTATTCTTGGTACCGAAAGCAAGTCTTGCTGCAGTGCTTACAGAACTCGTCTCGCATGCAGGCGGACTTCATCTCTGTATTTTTTTGTCTTGATTGCTTACTAGCATTAGACTACTTTTCTATATCTGCTTTCTCAAGTATCATCCAGCTAGTATATAGTCGCTCTTTGTAACTTTAAGATTAGAGTGATTAAGCATCTACAACTAATCAGAAAATTACAAGAGTGGCAGATTAGCCACAACCTAGAGTGTATCTGCTGACGTCATGCCATCACATTAGATATCTGTACTTTTGGGTACTTGCACGGTCTTACTGGTACTTTTTTTTTGGAGCGTGAGGGCAGAAAAGGTTTTGTGACATTTTTTGTATCACGTCGTTTGGTTCATTGTCATCGTCTGACTTTCTCCTACTGGACCGCAAAAGATTCTCATTTGCAAATCTTTCATGTTCGTGTCTTCTCATCAGGTGTTCGCAAATATTTCGTGCTTCGTGTCTCTTGACTTTCGTGTTCATGAACATTTTTGTCAAGAAGAGGGCTGAAAGCTAGCAAAGCTTTGTAAATAGAAACATTTTGTTTCTTCAGATCTGATAGCTTTGTGGCTATGTCAGACTATGACAGACTCTAATACCATTAATGGAAATGTGTAATATCAACAATCAGGCTCTATAACAAAACGAAATGAAACAAACACTAGACGAAACGAGACGAAATGAAATGAAACAAAGAGAAACTTATATTGCTAAAGCAAATAATTACGAAGCGAAACGAAATGAAATGTGAAGCAAAACAGTCACGAATGATATCAATTCGGATGGATTTTAGATACGATTGAAGGTCACTGCCTGCTATATCATTCCTACAATCCTCCAAAATGTAGACAGACACTGCTGACCTACGTTATAGATTAATACAGCATTCAACAAGATTGAACCAATGTGCGGAATTGATAATACAAGTGAATGAGATACACGAATAATATCAAACAATAATTCATTCAAGATCAAACAAAATTTAGAATAATATGTGCATAATAGCTACAATATCATCTATTGATCCTTTTGATTTTGAGCACTGTGTGACAGACCCACACAGCGCATTGGCATGAGAGAAATAATGTTCTCCCACGAATAGTGTCTCACTTACTATTGGACTTCTTGGATCTACTGATCCTCTTACAAAATTGTCTCGCTCACAAGCGGACTTGTATTTTAGTATTTTTTTGTCTATTTGTATATGTTTGATGCATCTAGCAGATGTATATATTTCGCAACTTTTTCGTGTTGCTTCGAGTAACATTCTTGATCAGACAGATTAGTCATCTATAACTAATCATGGATTACAAGAGCGGTGGACTAGTCATGTCCTAAATCTCTTCTGCTGATGTCACCATATCAGATCATGGATTTGTACTTCATAGCACTTGGTTGATCAACATGATCCTTTGGAGCACGAAGGATTTTGTGTCTGAACATTTTCATGTCGTGTCGTGTTGTTTGGCCTTCTCTTGTTTGTCGTGTTGTTCGCGAATATTTTGCATTCGTGTCATGTCATGTCTTTTTGTCAAATTGGGAGTTGAAAGCTAGCAGAGCTTTGGTAACAAAAACATCGTGTTTCTTCACCTACAAGTGTATATGAATCAAGGAAAGAAGAGGAGTGAATCCAAGCAATGGATCTTGAGTATCAAGCTCTTGTGAAGAATGAAACATCTTTTGGAGGATCTTCTTGTGTAGATGGTGCTATTCAAGTGGATGGATGTTATCTTGACCTAAAATCAAGTAATAGATCTAGAAAACAAAGTTTGTTCAATGACTTTGATGGTCAAGTTGAAGATCAAGAGGTTGATCTCAAAGGGCTTCAACAAGACAAAAAGGAAATTGGCAATTTGGAGCTAGTCAAGAGCATCAAAGGAGAGGTAATTGGCAAATATGTTATGGATATATTTTTGCAGTTTATTGAAGACTCAATTAAGGTCAAAGGAACTGCAAGAAAGTGTCGTTCAAGCTCACTTTATGTCTACTAATACTACTTAGAGTAGCATGCAATGTGTGTAAACCAGTACTATTGGCAATTTGGATCAAGAGATTAGGAGAGAGTTTTGGAATGTATTCATAGATGATCTTCCATTTGTTTTACCTCCTAAGAGGAATGTTGAACATAAGATTGAATTAATACTCGGATCATGTCCTATCAATAGACGTCCTTACATAATGAGTCTTAGGAGGAAAAAGAAGTGAGATGGATGGTCGATGATTATCTGGCCAAGGTGCCGATATGACCTAGTTATTTCCCTTTTGCCTCTCCGATCATTCTTGTAAAAAGGAAGGATGGATCATGGCATATGTGTGTTAATTATCGAGGTTTGAACGAGATAACGGTTACACATCGATATCCTATGCCACGTATAGATGATTTGCTTGATGCCTTGTCAAGTGCCATTGTGTTCAGTAAAATAGACCTAAAGAGTGGATACCATCAAGTTAGAGTTTGTGAAGAGGATGTATACAAGACTGTCTTCAGAACTCAGTTCGGTCACTATGAGTATCTTGTGATGCCATTTGGATTGACTAATGCCCCAACTATATTTATAATGATGATGAATTATGTGCTCAAACCGTATATGGGTAAGTTTGTCGTAAACTTTGTTGATGACATTCTGACTTACAGTGCAAGTGAGGTCAAGCATATGGCTCACATTAGGACTGTGTTGTCTACTTTGAGAGAGAATACTTTGTTTGCCAATAGTAAAAAACATGAATTTTTTAGAAAGAGATTGAGTATATTGGTCATGTAGTGTTTGTTGATGGAGTAAGGCCAGATTCTAAGAAGGTTGCTATGATCGCTACATGGCCTGTGCCAGCTGATTTGACAATACTCTGTTCTTTTCTTGGATTGGCAGTATTCTATAGAAAATATGTTAAGGAATACTCCTATATTGCAGCACCTTTGACTGATTTGATGCAAAAGAATAGATTTGGTGAGTGGATTGAACTGTAGCAAGCAAGCTTTGCTTAGTTGAAGCAACACTCTAAAGATTGTAGACCCTCAAAACCCCTATGTTATAGATATGGATGCGAGTGACATTGCTGTGGGAGTTGTTCTGATGCAAGAGAGTAGGCTTGTGGCCTTTGAGAGAAAGAAGCTCAACCCTGTTCAGAAAAACTATCCAACTTATGAAAAGGAATTGTATGCCATAGTTCATGCATTAAAGGCATGGAGGCATTATCTGTATGGATCAAAATTTGAGGTATTCACTGATCATGATACCTTGAGATACTTTTGTAAGCACCCAGACCTTAGAGGCCGGCAAGCCAGATGGTCTGAGCTCATGCAGGAATTTCTAATGGAGATTCGGTACAAGAAAGGTGCCGAGAATCGTGTGGCAGATGCAGTATCTCGTGTAGTGTATCAGATGTCATTTGTGATCATTGAAAATGACTTACTGTCTAAGATAAGAAAGGCTCAGCAAGAAGATCCTCACTATAAGAAAGTGGAACAAGAGGTGAGTCATGGCCATGCAGATCTCAAGAGGAGAACTCTTCTACCTTGGTTCGTGTTTATCTTAAGTATTTAATAGAAGATGGAATAGTGATTGGAAATGGCAAGGCTCTTATTCCAGCTTGTGAGGTGCTGCTAAAGAGGATTTTACATCTCTGTCATAAATGCCCTAGTGCTAGTCATGTTGGTTTGGATAGGACCTATGAGTTAATACAACGTAACTTTTTGTGGTCTAGACTTAAGAAAGAAGTAAACCATTATGTGACACATTGTTTTCAGTGTCAAATTAATAAGGCTGGAAGGATTAAGGTGCTTGGATTATTATGCCCGTTACCTATACCAGAAGGGAGATGGGAGAGTATTTCCATGAACTTTATTACATGTTTACCGCATATGCAGCAGCAACATAATGCTATCCTAGTTGTGGTTGACAAACTCACAAAAATGGCTCATTTTATCCCAACTAGTAATAAGATTGATGCACCTAGTATGGCTGATTTGTTTATACAACATGTATTTAGACTTCATGGATTACCTAGATCAATTGTGTCTGACAAAGATTCTCATTTTATTGACAATTTTTGGACTGCAATATTTGAGAAGTTAGAGATGTAGTTGTGTTAGAATATTAATCACAAAGCGAAACGAAACGTGAAATGAAAACAATCACGAATGAAATCAATTCGGATGGAGTTCGGATATGATTGCTGGTCATTGCTTGCTATATCATTCCTACAATCCTCCAGAATATAGACAAACACTGCTGACCTACGTTATAGATTAATACAACATTCAACAAGATTAAACTAGTGTGCGAAATTAATAAAACAAGTAAATGAGATACATAATATTAGCAGACAATAATTCATTCAAGATCAGACAAAATCTAGAATGATATGTGCATAGTAGCTACAACATCATCTATTGATCCTCTTGATTTAGTGCACTGTGCAACAGACCCACATGGAGCATTGGCGTGAGAGCAGCGTTCTCCCACAAATAGTGTCTCGCTTACTAGCAGATTTCTTGGATCTATTGATCCTCTTACAAAATTGTCTCGCTCACAAGCAACTCGTATTCTGTATTTTTGTCTATTTGTATATGTTTTATGCATCTAGCAAAATGTGTATATGTCGCGAACTTTTTTGTGTCGCTTCGAGTAACATTCCCGATTAGAGAGATTAAACATCTATAACTAATCATGGATTACAAGAGTGGTGCATTAGGCATGTCCTAACGCTCTTCTGTTGATGTCACCATATCAGATCAGGGATTTGTACTTCATAGTACTTGCTTGATCTTCCTGGTTCTGTTTTGGAGCACAAAGGATTTCGTGTCAAGAGCATTTTCGTTTCGTGTCTTGTCATGATGCTTGTTTCTTCAAAATCTTTTGATTCGGAAAATGTATTAAGTTTTTAGTTTGGAGACCTCAATTTGCATTAAGGATAACTTATACCTTTATACTAGAAATGTTGATTTTAAGAGCTCTAAATGGCTTGGAACTGTCATAAATTTAGAACTAAAGTTTTGTCATTTCAAAACTTGCATCATGCAGTCAGATCACGTTGTTTGAAGATCAGTTGACAAACCTACAATGGGATGGTAAAGACCTCACTTCCTTTATTAGGAAGATGAAGGATCTATTCCTTTCACTACACAATTCTGGAGCAAAAAATGCAGTATCAACAGAGAAGCAGCTCACTTATCTGTTGAGAGCCTTACCAAGATCCTTCCAGACAACCAGAATGCTGCTAGCAAAGGATCCTACAATGACACTCGAAAAGGCTGTTGTAGAGATTTGATAAGAAGTCAAAGCTCAAGAGCACCTTGATCACAAAGATGCTTCTGACCAAGCCCTCTACATCAACAAGGAGAAATCAAAGAATCAATTCAAGCCTAAGAGGGAGTTAGATTGAAAGTAGGATCGAGATTAGTAAGCAGAAGAAGCCAACAAAAGCAAGTGGAAGAACAAAACAAGGTCAAAACAGCAAAGTGGAGACAAGAAGACATGCGTGAGATGCAAATACAAAGGACATACTGTCAATTTGTGTTGGCTCAATCTGAAAATTGAGTGTATTTATTATCACAAGAAGGGCCATGCAGCCATGGACTGCCGCCAGAACCCAAGAAACAAACATGCTCAAAGCAGACAAGAGAACAACAATAGTTTGTCCTATGTTGAGGAGCCAGAGAGCTAAAAGATTGGCGAAGAAAGATTGACACACAAATTCAACCGCCTACATCTGTGTAGACATGTGTGCAGTGTCAACACTTGACACATAGGAGGTAATCCTTGATTCAAGAGCTACTTTGCACTTCGTTACATCAAGACGAATCATGTCTAATTTTCAAGTGCAGATTCATCAAGATTTATTGTTCCTGGAGATGGATCAAAGCATAAATGAATGGTATTGGTTCACTATGGCTCAACACAAATGGCAGAGACAGATGACTCGAAGATGTTTTGTTCATGCCTACAGTGTAGCAGGACTTGTGGCAAGAATAACTGATGCAGGGATGCGTGTAATGTTCTCATTCCATTCCACTTGCTTTGCCAGATGCAATTGTACCAGCATATCCTCTATTAATATCTCTTGAAGAAAGTATTCCATCTGACTTCACTAATTGAGAAAAAAATTGACAACGAGCACTTGGGAGTAGCCCTTTGACAACAAGGCATGCAAGTAGTCCATTGTAGCTTTCCCTTGGGAGTAGCAATGACAACAAGGCAAAAATTAGGCATGGTAGTTCATTGGAATGGAGCAGCAATGGTGAGTATTTGTGTGGCAGCGAGACAAACAGAGATGATATAAGATCAGCCAAGCAAATCTAGATGACAAAGAAACAGGGAGAAAGAAACTGTTGAGTTAAAAGAGAGATATCAGTCCTGTTAAATTCTGGCCAAAAATATACAGTATTAGTTAGTGCTAAATGAATTTCCTAACTTTTGCTTGCTAATCTGATGTGGCTGAGAATAACTGCCCCCCATTAAGTTAGCACTAACTTTAAGTGCTAACTATAGGTGGGACAAGCTCTTATTGCATTATCAGACGACGTTTTGTAGCCTGAGTTGATATTTTAATAGAAGCATACAGGGAGATGAAAGTCAGACACAAACTATTAATAAACTGCTCACAGAAATCAGAAATAGTTGAATGGAAAAATGATAATGATTATTGAATGCTCTGAAATAAAAAACATAATGAGGAAATCTAAGTACAGACTATAAATCTTTCTCCTGCACTTGCAGTAGTGAGTACACAATTAAACACTATAGCAGGTTATCTATCTCTACCTGGCTGAATGCTAAAACGTTTGTAGCAGCTTTATGGTTTCCTACTGACACCTATCATGAGTAAATTAATGCTAAACAATAGGAAGTTACTACCAACTGGTAGTTGTGTCAAATGATTGCACAAATCTCTCAGCTACTTTCTGAAATCAAGGGAGAGTGGTTGATAACTACTGCCATGTGGGTGGCTATTTCTTAACACTCCTCCATCAACCCAAAAACTTGGTTCAGGGTGGTTCAATTCCCATTGAACTTCTATGCTTACAAAATTTTTCTCTTGCTAAAGCTTTTGGGAAATTGTCTGCAAGATTTTCAGCTGATGGCACAAATTCTCATTTGATAGCGTCTTTTTCTTTAAGCTCTCGTGTAAAGTGATAATGCACAGCGATGTGCACAGTTATGCCCTTGAAGTTTGGGCTCTCATCCATTCTCATTGCACTCTGGTTGTCGATGTAGACTGTGATTGGATCATGTTGAGTGCTTCCAACTTCATCCAGAAGCCTTTTAAATTTTGTCATTAACCTGCAACCAAAAGATAAGCTCATGTATTCGGCCTCGGCTGATGAAACAGCTATGCAGGATTGATGTTTGCTGGTCCAAGCAATTGCTCCTCCATTTAGAAGATAGCAGCAACCTATTGTGGATCAATAATCTTTATTCATGACAAAACTAGCATCCACAATCATGGTTAGAATGATTTGATTTCCCTTTGAATATAACATCCCAAAGTCTTGGGTAGACTTTAAGTATTGAAGCACTCTTTTGGCTAAAATCCAATGCTCTTAAAAAAACTATTATTAAACTGACTTAATGTTATGACAGAGTAGCATATATCCGGTCTGGTCCAAGCCATAAGGTACATGAGACTAACATTGATCTGCCTATAAGAAATGTTAGCATACTTATCATGCTGATCATTGCTTTCTTCTTCAAAAAGCTTTAGATTAGTCTCCATAGGAATGTGAGATGGCTTACAATTTGCCATATTGAAAGTGTTAAGCATTTTCCTAACATACTTTCCCTGACTTATGTGAAGAATCCCTTTTTCATGATCATGATGAATCTTAATTTCAAGAAAAAACTTGGCTTCTCCGAGGTCTTTCATCCTGAAACGGTCCTTCAAGGCTTCTTTGATTTCCTTCATTTTCTTCTTATCTTTTCCAAAGATTAACAAATCATCAACATATAACAAGATCACAAGCAAATTTGTATGATTCAATATGTAAACACTAGTGACAACACTAGATTCTATGAAACCAAGCTCATGCATTGTTTTACCAAACTTGGTGTTCCATTCTTTGGCTGATTGTCTCAGCCCTGGCACAGCCTTCTTGAGAAGACATACTTTTCTAGGATGTTTGGGATCTATAAATCTCGGTGCCTAGCTCATAAAAACTTCTTCATGTAGGGCGCCATTGAGAAATGCAGTGTCCACGTCCATGTGGTGAATTTCCAGGCCTTGTTCAGCTGCGATTGCTGGCGTAGTCCTGAGACTATCCATATGAACAACAAGAGAGAAAGTTTCTTCATATTCAATACCATAGACCTGCACGAAACCTCTAGCAACTATTCGAACTTTGAACTTTTCAAGTTTATTATCAGCATCATATTTTTTCTTGAATATCCACTTACTTTTGTGGGGTCGAAGATCTCACGTAGTATAGCCCTCCCGCCTGTCAACAAGGGTTAGATCACTGGATAGTACCTAACTATGCATAGATGCTACTTTTAGTTAATTTCCTACTTTCTCCCTTAACTCTACTCACCACTAACACTACTCTCCTTTAACTCTACTCCTCTACACTAACATTCATCATGATTTGGGTGAAGGGAAGGGATAGAAAAGAAGAGGTTGAGAAGAGAAGAGAGAAAGAGAGAGAGAGATAGAGAGTGAGGGTGGAGGTTAGCTCAAATGCTCCTTATGCTTGCTAATGGAAAAGCATTCACTATGGCAAACAATAAACATGAAAATAGAAAGCAATGGAAAACACAATCAAGAGCATTAGCAAGTAGTGAATAGCAAATGAGGATGCTTCTCTTCCAAAAATGGTAGAGTTTTCTCCTTCTCATTAAGCATGGAAATAGTGTACAAATGGTGCCTTTTTATAAAATGGGGAAGGCCCTTGCCCCTCAATCATATTGGCTAATATTCACAATGATCCTATCCATTCATCTTGGACCCAACTTGATCCAAGGGTCTACAAAAGGTACATTAGAAATCACAAGATTCATGTGAGTCCCAATTTGGACCCAACTCTAAAAAGTAATCTCTAAGTTTAAAAATGACATTGGGCCTCTAGTTTTATTTTAATTCCAAGGCCCAAGTCAAGATTATTTTATTTACAACTTTAATTGTGTGCTCATTGGGCCATGGGCTTATACACGCAGGATACCATGCCCTCGCAACACATTTTATTAGAGGATTTTATTTATTTACACTTTGTTTGAAATGCCCCCAACAGGACCCACGGCCTGAAGTAGTGCCGGTCCCTCGGCACTCTGCCGGTTTAGTATAGCGTTCTCTTGGACCGCCTCTGGTGGATCAGATAGCCCGTAATGTCTTCCATGAAGTTGAGACAGTCCAGTTTCTTCGAGTCCTTTGGTATGTGGAAGGACTTGTGGACTCCTGTCAGCCATTCCTGATCCACCCATACTTGGAATCGTTTCGTCCAGGGATCTCCAAGGAATGCAGCTTGGTAATATACGTGAGCGACTGGCAGCTGGTCTTTGACTTTGTCGGAAGCTAGCGCCTTATTTGGATCAAAAAATATGGAGGAGAGAAAATCATCCCATTTTGTTTCAATGCCCATTAAATATTCTAAGTCTCGGGTGTAAGTGGCTGCCGCGCGGACTATGGGATCGGGGCAATTGATGTAGTGACTGACGAATGCGAAGAGAGCCCTTTTGGCGTCTACATCCGTAGTCCACCCATATTCGGATTTGATGATTGGCCAGTTGAAATTATGCAGTGTGATCTGGTCCAGAGGAGTGCCGCATTCCGCCTATTTGGATCTTCTTGGACATGGCAGAAAATGCGCGTTCACCCGTAACTATTGCGGACTTGTCACATAAGCCCTGATGGCCGCAGGGTCTCTCTCAAATAACTGTTGTCGCCACTCCAGTTGTGGTTGGAGGGCGGGTAAGGCTTGCAGTTCTTTTCCCTTGATGGTCTGAGTTGAGAATGATATCTGCTAGTCGCCTCTTCATGACTCGTGGGGATATTTGGATAAAAATTCATTGATGTTCTCCTCCACGGACTTTGGTCTTCGGAAGGCCCGACTGGCAGATATCATACGCGAACCTCTGGATGATGTTGCTTGGCCTTGGCTGGTGGTTGTGCCTTGGCTCTGGTCTCGCGTCTCAGCAACTGCATCTGTCTGCGCTTGGTCTTGGCCTTCGGACCCTTGATCTAGCTGAAATTTCCCTACTACCTGCTGGCTCTGATCTTGGCTTGTACTAGCCTGTGCAACATCAAAATTAGGTGGCAGTGGAATTACCACGGGGTTGGGCTGGGCATTCATTTCCATGTATTGTTGGCACGCCTTGAGGGCTTGCTTGGCCTGGGCGAGCTCTTGCGTTGCGCTTGCCCAATACTTATTGAGCTCCGCCTGGTACCTGTTGAGGGTTTGGCTATAAATATGCACCTGACGTCGTAAAAGATTCATCTCTGATTGGGAAAGCAGCCTTGTGTCCGGTGTAGATTGAGCTAACCAGATGAGCTTTTCGTCTTGTAAGGCTTCGACCTCCGCCCCCATGCGCGTGTTCTCTGCTTCCAAAAGTGTAAGTTGTGCCTGGATGGGGGCAAGTCGTTGGGATGCTTCAGCTTGAAGCTCTCGCACCTTTGTGGAGGCCTCAGTCAGCACTTTGGAGAGGCTTTGAATATATTTGTTTAGGCCCTCCTCCTTCTGCTGCAACTTGGCAATCTCCTGGTGCCCTACTTGTTTGTGTTGCTGAGCCAGAATCAGCTCTTGTTGCAGCTTGGTGAGGTCTGCTCGTAGCTGTATATTACTTGTTGCCAAATGTAGTACCCTACTTTCCATAATAGCTTGGCTGCTACCGCATCCATGAGTATTTTCCTAGAGTTTGGTACACCGTCGTGAGATACGTGGGAGCAGCTGATACATTGGCACTCGCAGGGGCTTGTGTTGTATCGGCCCCGACGACTTGTGAAATTCCGTTGTCATTGTCTTCGATCAGGTTTTCTTTTGTCCTGATGCCATCTGGGGCAGTAGGGTCAGCCTGATCTGGTGATGATACAAAAATTGTTTGTACAAATGCGTCATCAGGCAGCGGTTGGCTAGCCTCGGCAACCTTTGTTGGCGAAGCGGGTGGGGTGTGAGAAACAACTGTAGAAACAGGGGTGAGGACAACTTTTTATGCCATAATGTTTTCTTCTTTGCTAGCCATCAACTCTTGAGAGGTAGGCAACATTTCCATTTCATAAGTTGCCAATTATAGATCCTTTTGCAGCCTCCTCCCCAACAATGCTTACTCTTTTCTTGTAAAAGAGGACTTCATAGTCAAAAACACACTCACAAAACCTTGATCAGCAATCCGAGCTACTGAAATCAGATTCTTGCAAAGTTTTGGCACATGTAGAGCTCCTTCAAAAATTTCACATTCACCATGAGAAAGGGGCAAACATAAATTACCAATGGCTTGTACTTCAGGTTCAGTGTTAGTGCCTAGCTGCACTCCACCTTTATCGCTCCTCCTTGGATTACTAAGAAGCTCACGATATTTGAGCATTATGGATGTACATCCAGAATCGATAGTGAGAGTGGCTGGTTTTTGAGAGGCATAGGCTGCTTCCTCCACAAGACATGACTCTTCAACAACGACATCTCCTTCCACTACATGTGCTTCCTTCTTGGGCTTGTAGGAAGGTCTGCTTGGGCATTGATTGGCCACATGCCCATAACCGCTGCAGTTCCAGCATTGTATGCCCTTGTTCTTGGAGTGATTCTTACCATCTCTCCGCCTTTTCTTGGTGGTCACCTTCTTCTTGGTGATCATCATCATTTTGCTATTGTTTAGCTTATCTTTTTGTTGAAAACTTCCTTTGCTTCTGTTTGTTTTTGGCAAGACAAGCTTGTTCATCACTTGAAGAGCCATCCTGCAAACTGGTCCTGGTTTTCAAGTCAAGCAAAGTGCTCACAACTGAGCTCCATGATTCTCCACGCCTGGTAGCAATCAACAACTCAACTGTGCTAGCCCACAACTTGGGTAAAGATCTGTACAACTTCAATTTCTTTTGTGTTTGCTTGAGAGCTTCATGCTCACTCAGCTCTGCAATCTGGCTGAACCAAAATCAATCAAGCAATTTCATGTTTTTTCTCTCATAATGGTGCAATTGCTCTCTATGTTCATAATTGTTTGAGTACTTGTGATTACTAATGATTATAGGATTGAATGTAGGTCTGGTGTACAGTACTCAGACTGTGGGAGGCCGTACTTTCACACGTGTGAAGCCTTCTTCAAGGATTTGGGCCATTTAGTGAGGTTCAAGCATAGATTTTTGATGGATTTTGATGGTTCAACTTGTGCTAATCTTATGAAATCATAATCTATTGTTTCCCTCATCATTTCAAGTGTTTTAGGATCCTTATTTGCTGTAATTTTTACAAGAAACCTTTCGGGAATGTGACTCAAAATGTGATTTTGTTAAAAATTCACAATTCTAGCTTGACTAGTTTTGGTCATATGACTTGTAAATAGTTAGATGGTCATGATGCGGCTTGTAAAACGTGCCAAATAGCATAGGATTCCATTCAAAAGGATGTTCTCAAGTAGACCTAAGTGTTAGAACCTTTGGAATGAGTCCAAATTATGCTTAGATACAATAGAGAAAAAATAGGAGCTATTTTTGGTAATTTTTGCATTGTTGAGGGATCTCCAAGATTCCAACCCTAACTTGGTAGGGATGAAAGATCCACCAAAATTAGCATTAGGGATAGGTTTAGAGCTACTCATACCTGCCCAAACTGTGATGGATCATGTACATATAGGTGATGTAAGTCAAGTAAACTATGCTCAAAGTCTTTTGAATAAGTTTAAGATGGAAGTATGCAAAAGTGTTGACACACCAATGGAGCAAGATGTAAAAGTGCCAAATGAAGATGATGAAAGATCCTTCATGGACATCACTTTGTTTAGGCAACTTATAGGCTCCTTAATGTGGATCACTATAACTAGACCAGATCTTAGCTTTAGTGTATGTAGGTTGATCCAATCCATGCAAAAGCCATTGAATATCCATTCGAAAAAGGCTAAGAGGATTCTAAGATACATCTCGGGTACATTGGATTTTGGGATTCTATATAGAGGAGATGTGGTTAACCTTCATGCATTTAGTGATTCAGATTTTGCAGGGGACAAGAGGGATAGGAAATCAACAAGTGCCTATTCAACTTTCATAGGAGAAGGTGTGGTTTCATGGCTTTCAGAAAAAACAAGAAACTATATCTCTATCTTCAACCGAGGCCGAGTACAAATCTTTGACAACCACTACAAAGGAGGTACTTTGGATCAAGAGATTATTGGTGGAGCTAAAGATCATGGATTCAAAGGAGGCACCAATCATCTAAAATGACAATATATCAGCCCAACACCTTGCATCTAACCCAATCTTCCATGCAAGATCCAAGCACATTGAGATATGCCATCACTTTGTGAGAGAAATGGTGCAAGCCAAGGAGATTGCTTTGGAGCATGTTCCAAGCAATGAATGTGTAGCTGATCTACTTCCTAAACCACTTCAAAAGATAGCCTTTATGAAGTTCAGATCATCACTTGGAGTGATTAGTAAAGCAATGATTGAACCAAGCTAGATAGTGAGGAGGAGTGTTAAAAATTCACAATTCTAGCTTGACTAGCTTTGGTCATATGACTTGTAAATAGTTAGATGGTCATGATGTGGCTTGTCACACGTGCCAAATATCATAGGATTCCATTCATAAGGATGTTCTCAAGTAGACCTAAGTGTTAGAACCTTTGGAATGAGTTTAAATTATGCTTAGATACAAGAGAGAAAAAATAGGAGCTATTTTTGGTAATTTTTGCATTGTTGAGGGATCTACAAGATTCCAACCCTAACTTGGTAGGGATGAAAGATCCACCAAAATTAGAATTAGGGATAGGTTTAGGGCTACTCATACCTGACCAAAACCGTGATGGATCATGTATATATAGGTGATGATATCTCACCAAAACTCAATCAAGCAATTTCATGATTTTTCTCTCATAATGGTGCAATTGCTCTCTATGTTTATAATTGTTTGAGTTCTTGTGATTACTAATGATTATAGGATTGAATGTAGGTCTGGTGTACAGTACTCAGACTGTGCGAGGCCGTACTTTCACACGTGTGAAGCCTTCTTCAAGGATTTAGGCCATTTAGTGAGGTTCAAGCATAGATTTTTGATGGATTTTGATGGTTCAACTTGTGATAATCTTATGAGATCATAATCTATTGTTTTCCTCATCATTTCAAGTGTTTTAGGATCCTTATTTGCTTTAATTTTTACATATTTGAATGGCTTTTTGGACTCCATAACGGGGATATTACATTTATGGGTGAGGACAATAGAGTAATCAACGAATTGATAGTGTCAATGAGCTAGGTTTGTTCTCACTCTATGGCGAACATCTGACAAATGAAGAGTATGGGGTCGAGAGTATGGAATCGATTTTTGAGGAGGAAATCTTTCATAGAATTAATGCAAGCTTCCAAGGGCGAAGTAGGAGACACATGCAAAGCGGTCGATGGATTTTTGAGGGACTTAAACATGATCGTGGTCTCAACTAATGTCATATATAGTAGTGATGCTCGTGAATTATTAGTGTGTCCATTGAGGATACATCACACTGTAGGTAAACTTTGAATCAGAAAATACATGCAGAGCAATATATAGCTATGGCATCTATCACAATTGCAAGCAATGCCTTCCTTTTATCCTCCGTTGCTTTTTCAGCTATTGTTGGTTCTCCTCTCTCCTCCACTACCTCTCATTCCAAAATCTGAACTCTGTTAGAATACGTGGCCTGGATGGCCTTGCAAAGTTGTAGTGCATTGGTAATTGTGAGTTTCAACTTCTGCTGAGATAAAACATGTCATAACATAAAAAGATGAATTGACCTTATCAGTCAGCTATTCTGCCACCTCATAAGAAAGGCAACTAGTGTCCAAGTTTTGCTGATAATTGTTGTCACTGTGATCTACCAGATCATTATCAGCTGTTTTAGGTTACCTATGATTAGTTTTGGTGAACCTAGAGTTATCATTGATGGAGATATTGTTGACGCTCCATGTAACACACAGTCAACTTGAGAACTTATGCTAGTGTAACAGTGTGATCTAGCTTTAAAGGATACGTATAGTCTATCTGAAGCACCATCTATTATTGCACACTACAGAAGATGATCTGATAATTGTGAGAGGTCAAAGCTCAAGTGTCTGTGAACTTCTCTAATCCAAACAAAATGTATTATGCAAATTAAAGAGAGCAGGCTTCTTGCATCCAAACGCACTTACTGAACTCCACAATCTATCATTATTCAATAATTGAGAGCAAAAATCTATGAGAGAAGCTGGAGATGGAGGATGAAATGGGTACCTATAAGGCAAAACAAGCGTGCATCTGCAGCACTACATTGGCTTTGGAAGATCATATGCTCATAAAGCCAAGCCATGATCAACATTTGTTGAAGCCTGAAGAGAAAAGGGAAGATGAGAGAGAGAGAGAGAGAGAGAGAGAGAGAGAGAGAGAGAGAGAGAGAGAGAGAGAGAGAGAGAGAGAGAGAGAGAGAGAGAGAGAGAGAGAGAGAGAGAGAGAGAGAGAGAGAGAGAGAGAGAGAGAGAGAGAGAGAGAGAGAGAGAGAGAGAGAGAGAGAGAGAGAGAGAGAGAGAGAGAGAGAGAGAGAGAGAGAGAGAGAGAGAGAGAGAGAGAGAACATCGAATTGAAGAAAAGGTGATGAATTCGGCAAGCAAGCTAAAGGGTGCAACGTTGCAAATTAGGATTTCACATTACAATTGGGGTGTGTCATTACAAATACGGGTATTAACATATTATCTCAAAACCCATAAATGGGTGATTGGAAAGGTTACCCTCCGACAAACTACACATGGGCCCTAGATTATTCATCTTGTAAACAAATTAAAAGTGAAAAATAATAGTATAAATTTTGACTACAAGATGTACATATAATAATATAGAATTAATCACATCAAAGGGTTATAAACCTTAATTTTAAATTAGGGTGAGTTAAAAGACCAAAGGAAAAATGCTAGGAAAATCCTAATAATATGTGTAAAATTATAGATGAATAAAACGTATTATTATGCTAAAATATCTTCTTGTAGGAGTTTGTATTTGAATTTTGATTTATTTCCATCAAGACTATAAATAAATAAATAAATGTATGTATCTATATACACACAATAAATAAGTGAATAAATAAATGATGGTCATGTATTAACCAGCAAGCATGATGAACAGGAGGATTATGGAGAAGAAGCAAATGTGGCGCAAGTCTATGGTAATTAGAGCCAGCGCAGTGATTCTTTCAGTATTCAGAGCTGGATGCGAAGGCCAGAGAAAAGCACCTCGTCGGTGAGGTCATACTTGGATCTAAAGAGCTCTTAATAAATTTGCTAACACATGTATTTCACAGCCACATGCATCTATATGCCACGGCTAAAAGCTTGCTCGTGATTTTTGTATCGGAAAGTTTTTGGACATCCTTTTTGGATGTACAGTAGACTGTATTCTTGGACTATACTACATATCTATGGCTATGTAGC
Organism: Diphasiastrum complanatum; assembly: GCA_029204225.1. Lineage (NCBI taxonomy): Eukaryota > Viridiplantae > Streptophyta > Lycopodiopsida > Lycopodiales > Lycopodiaceae > Diphasiastrum > Diphasiastrum complanatum. The sequence goes on along the minus strand of MU832832.1, from coordinate 30,213 downwards.
ACTATGATGATATCTATACATTTATTATCCTTTGAATTTTCGAAGCTTATTTATGATCTTACTACGTCATATTATTTTTTCCAACTACTCTTTTGATTCACTTTAGTTTGTTTCTAGCATGTGTCAGATCCTAATGAATGACATGGAATAGCTAATTAGTAAATATTAATACGTGTTGTAAACAATAGATGTTGCATTCTCTTTGGTGTGAATATGAATCATCATGATGACATAACCATTTGTTCTCTCTCTTTGGAGACTAGTTTATGGAAGTTGACCTGGAGTGTGTAACCATTATCCAAAACAATTCAAAAAATCTGGTAAAGTTCAGTATATTGTCGTCTATAATAGTAGAGTGTAAAACATTGCGGTGTTGCATATCATTTTATGCGTTGATTAGATTGTTCTAGCCAGATGTGGAGTTCTCACATTTGATTGTTTCTCACAACACTTGTTGAAATTTCAAAAGCATATGCATGCATGGTGTTCTTTGTTTCAGCATTAAGCTGCCAGATGCTTGTTGTAAATTCTCAGAAAGATAGACCCTTGAAATTAAATCCACCTAAAAGTAGAAATTGAATTTGTGTTTGTAGTCCCTTTTTGTTGATTTACCCTAGCCGAATGCTAGTATATGAACACTATATTCTCATATAGATGTGATGAATGACTGATTTTGCTTAGCTCAAAGAAAAGGATGCATGGTTGGTAGTCAGACTTTAGCAAAAAATTTTGAATTTATTTTATTTTATTTCATTTCATGAGATCTTTCTAGACTATTTTCATATCTTAATACATATTCTAATGAGAATATATTATAAAGAAAATTGTCAACTTTGGAAAAGATTTGCATGGAAGGTTACTTTAATTTGTCTTGTTGAAGACCTTTAAATAATGGAAAGATCTTGATTCCTCGAAACAAAGTGTGGTGGCCTAGTTGTTATAGATTTTCACAAAATCAATGAATTAAGTAGTATAAAAGGCTTGATCGTTCCCCAAGAGAGAGAATAATCTCTTCTTTTGTATGATAAGTGTATGTAAGAAGGTGAATGGAATGTGATATGTAATATTCACAATGAATACTACAACGACATATCTGGTTATCCAAAAATATTTGGGTAAATTGGCATCCAGAAACACCAATGGTGAAAGAATTTGGTCAAGGTCTGTGATTATAAAAGTTTCTTTATCTTCCAGGCTCATTGGATATCAGTAAGCAATCAGATCAGACAACAACTAGCAAATAGATTCATCAAATAGAATCAAAGTGACTAATGATTTCTCTTAATTGAACACAGTGAATTAGTTCTTCTCATAGGAAGCAAACAATATAGAACATCAAACAAGTTCATTAGCTCATTCAGAATTGAAAGAAGTTCTGCTTATGGTTATGCTTATCAGTATTTACTAATTTCCTACACACATTAATTAAAATTGTCGCTCTCTGGTGACGCTTGAAAATCCACATTAGAGAACTGAAATTCAGTAATAAATGAAAAGTATGTGTGACGCAGACAGAGAAGTATCACAAATAGTTACAGATTATTCAAAGTGTATTCACTCAATTGATAAGAAGTAATATTGTAAGAGATGACAGAGGGAAAGAATGCTTAAGCTTATAGAAATTGGCTCTCTTCTCTCTCTCTCTATTAATACTCAAATCTGTGCATATGCGTATGTACAATGGCATGAAGTGTTGACCTTATAGGAATGATCACCAGCCTCAATGTTGTTTACCAATTGTTAAGGTGTCGATTGAGATCCACTAATGCGTCTCTATAAAATGTCACACAAAACGTTGCGAGTTCTAATCTAAAAGTGAATTTACAAGGTGCAAATAGGCCTTTACATGAATCTAGGCACTATAGCACATTTACATGTATAAAAATTAAAAAAATCTACAATATTAAATAATAACTTTGGATAATGTGGGATCATAAGTGTTGAATTCACACGTGTGGGATGCCCTACACATGTACTTTTGATCTCCTAAGCCCAATAATACCATAAAGATCAAACTAGCATTGATTGACAATAGGAAAGCTGATCATACAAGGAATATTACTGTGTTACAAGCAAGATCTATCAACAAAATATGAAACTAAGTACAATAAATGCCTCAACTCGGCTAGAGAGAGAATATGAATGTACAAACTCGAGTAGAGAGAGAGGGTACAAAGAGCTTAGTCTCCAAATTTGCATTACACAAAGTCATCATCTTCTCAATGAGAGTACATCACATATATATACATCCATGGACTCTCCTCCTACTTTGAGTTGAATTGGAGTTATGAATCCACTTCTCAAGCTATCTAGACTTATTCAAGCCACCTGAATATGTCTAATTGTGCCACCTAGTATTTTCATGCATTAAATGTGGCATGCAAAGTACAAATGGCAATTCCTATGGTAGCTCGAGTTTCTACTTCTACCTACCTTGAATATTTTATTCTAAGATGAGTCTTTACTAAGCCAAAAGAGCTCATATCATCTTTGGCATTTTTAGGCCCCTACTTACAACATTAGATAGATTTTTCCAATATTTCAACACTCCACCTAAAAATGTATCTAATGTGGATCAAGCATCGATCTTGAGATAAGACCAAGATTAGATCTATGCTTTGAGAAGGCACTTTTGCAAAGTGGCTTTGTGAGAAGATCAGCAATACTTGAAGATGTGTTGACATGTTCCAAGTTGATTTCAACTCCAATGAGCTTTTCCCTTACAAAATGGTGTGCCACTTCTATATGATTGCTTCTTGCATGAAAAATAGGATTGTTTGCAAGAGCTTGGGCCGATATGTTGTCTCACTTGATCAAGGGAAGATCATCTTCTTTGATGCACTTTAGCTCCATGATTAACCTCTTGATCCAAAGCACCTCTTTAGTTGTTGTAGTGAGTGCTTTGTACTCGGCCTCACAAGAAGATAGGGATATTGTATCTTGCTTCTTTGAAAGCCAAGACACAAGATTGCCTCCAAGAAAGATAGTATATGCATTAGTGGACTTTTGATCCATTTTATCACTTGCAAAATCGGAATCCGAATAGCCAACAATGGTTAGATCTTCTTGGCATAATGCCCCTTCTTGCCACAAAAGAAACACTTGATGTTTTTCTTCTTCTTCTTGGATGTGAAAGCTTGAGAGGACTCATCCTCTTCTCCTTTATCCTTGGAAATAAGATTGTTCTTGCTTGAAGATGGTCGGTGTTGATTGTTACTTCTTGACTTGTGCTTGTCTTTGGTAAAGAGGGCTTTACCATCAATGTTGAGAGACAGTCTTTCCATTTTCAAGAGTTTATACTCTTGTCTTGATTCTTCAGAAATGAGCACACTTTGGAATGCGTCCAAACTTGGTAGCTCCTCCTTAATGGCATAACTCTGAACAAGGTTGTCATAATCCTCCTTTAACCCATTACGTAATGACTTGAACAAGTTCATTTTGGTTGATGGAGTCTCCTATGCATGACAATTCTCTATGGAGGTCTTTAACTCTCATTACATAAGTTGAAGCACTTTCATCACTTCTCTGTACACTTTGAAAAATTTGGTTTCTTAGTGTTAGAAGTCTAGAAGTATTCTTTGCCTCATAGATGGAATTGAGAGTATCTCAAGCATCTTTGGCATTAGTACAAGTACCAATTTCTCTTAAGATGTCATTTGAGGCATTCATTTTAATATAATGTAGAGCCATCCTAGCTCTCTTTTTGTACTTTGGAATCTCTTGAGGAATTTGTGGTTCTTCTTCAATACCAAGTACAATATCCATCACATCTTGTAGAATTAAGACAGATTCCATCCTAACCTTCCAAATTGAGTAACTGGAGGTTGACAATCTTTCACTTGCTTCTAATAGAAAGGCACCCATTGAAGCCATAAAGAATGTTGGAAATCAAAAAAGGTGGATGAAAAAATTGCTTATCTTCTCACTATAGGAACCAATCAAGGGCAAAAAACCAAATCCTATGTAAGACTAAGCAAAAAACTGTGAGATAGGTCTCACTGGTTTTGACAATCTCTCTAAAACAAGATTTGAATCATCAAAAAAGATGAAGTATGACAAAAGTTATGGTTCTCTGAATTTCACATGTGTGAAATACTCCAAAAATGTCAAATTGACTCAAATACAATCTATTTGTATGAAACAAATTGCCTAGATCCTCTAAATTTTGTCTAAATCACATATAGATGAGATTGGTCAACTTCTGGGTGATTTTTTTGATCATTCAAGCAATAAATGACATGTACTCAAGATTTGCCATAGGTCTAGGTGCCCTACCTACACCTATTCAAAAGCTTATAACTTTTGATTGACTTATCCAACTGTCATGATTCAAATTGCATCAAATTCTAGCATTTCTAGCTTTTTAGTGGGCCAAATTGCATGAAATTTGGATCTAAGGTTAGAGAGAACCACCGAACTGAAAATGGGCAGATTTCACATGTGCCTGCACCTGTAATTCCGTACAGTACCTGATCTGAATCATTCAAAGTGGTTTGAAGCTCTAAATCACCAAAAAAATTGCAAACTAGCTAGGAAGTAGAATCTAGACAATTTCTAGCTTGAAATCTGATCAAATTTGCAAACTTTTTGATTAGATTTGCTTGTAAATCTTAGGTAGGCTCTGATACCATGAAAAATTCACACGTGTGGGATGCCCTACACATGTACTTTTGATCTCCTAAGCCCAATAATACCATAAAGATCAAACTAGCATTGATTGACAATAGGAACACTGATCATACAAGAAATATTATTGTGTTGCAAGCAAGATCTATCAACAAAATATGAAACTAAGTACAATAAATGCCTCAACTCGACTAGAGAGAGAATATGAATGTACAAACTCGAGTAGAGAGAGAGGGCACAAAGAGCTTAGTCTCCAAATTTGCATTACACGCAAAAATCATCAACTTCTCAATGAGAGTACATCACATATATATACATCCATGGACTCTCCTCCTACTTTGAGTTGAATTGGAGTTATGAATCCACCTCTCAAGCTATCTAGACTTATTCAAGCCACCTCAATATGCCTAATTGTGCCACCTAGTAATTTCATGCATTAAATGTGGCATGCAAAGTACAAATGGCAATTCCTATGGTAGCTCGAGTTTCTACTTCTACTTACCTTGAATATTTCATCCTAAGATGAGTCTTTACTAAGCCAAAAGAGCTCAATTCATCTTTGGCATTTTTAGGACCCCTACTTACAACATTAGATAGATTTTTCCAATATTTCAACATATATTTTCATTTTCAAAAGCATTAGACTGTTTCTAAATTGCTTCAAGTGCCTCCAGCATAACGTCCTCTCTACCTTTTGCTTCTTCCAAGGCTGTATCTTTCTTGATCAGCTCCACTCGTGCTGCTTCAAGCTCTCTGTTTTTTAACTTCAGCTCAGCCTGGATCTCTTCTAGCTCTTCATTCTTCTAGATTAGGTCTATTTGAATGGAATCATATTTTGATCTGAGCTTTCTCAAGACTTTCTCTAGGTTGAAAATGGCTGCTTGTGTGTCTGACAACAATGTGCCAAAGGTCTTCATATACAATTCTTCATGGTGCCTTGGCATCACTTTCACTTTCCTACTGAATATCAGGATTTTGTTCATCTTCTTTTGTTGGCTCTTACTGGATACCTTCTTGAATCTGATCTTGCTCAACAACAATCTCTATCTCTTCTTCTTATTCAGTTTCTTAGCTCATTTCTGCACTGGAAAGCGACTTATATTGAGATGATGGAGAAGACATCCTCACCAAGCTCCCTTGTTGTTGGCTTGATGATGATGCAATCTGTGGTGGTTGCCTTTGATGCTCTCATTTGTGAATCATCCTCGATTGAAGGGCTAATTCTGGTAGCACCGGTGCAATTCTGATATCTTCCTACACAGTTAGAACATCGACATGCATACATAGAATACCAAACTACAATCCTAGCCTAAAAAAATTGATTACTCTTTACTAGTTTACAGAATTTCTTAAAAACAATTTGTCTGAAGGCGATGGGTTCTTCATTCAAGGCTCTCAATAGGTATCCCATATTTGTATTGAAAATGGTATACTCTTGCTCCGGTAAGAATATGGAAGCAAGAGAAAATCGCACGAAGCTCTTGAGATTGGAGTCTCTGATATAAGAAAACTTATATCTCCTTTTCTCTAGATAAGCTTCCTCCTGAAAAGCTCTACTCTCAGTGATGAAGTCAGGCTTAGTAACAGGCATATTGCCATCCATAGGCAAACCTAAGGCACGACAATAAAATCCTTCTATAATAATAATCTCCTGATTTCGGACAATGGTGAAAATATGTCTCTCCTCTGTCTCACTCAAAATTCAGATCAGCCACATCTGTAAGAATTATTGATGGATCGAATTGAAGGAGTCCTTCAATTCGTGCTCATATGGCTAATGGCTGTAAAACCGGTAAGACTAGTTTTGGATGCGTTTTGAACACAATCGCCATGACGGTAATAGTGGTAAACTAGCGATGGCGAAAGAGAGTTTGATCGTAAAAATTCACAAAATCAGAAAGCAAGAGTGATGGAAAAGAGGTGGCAAAAAAACAGAAGTGTTTGAGGGTTTTGGTATATTGATGATATATCGACGGATTAGACAAATATTTAATGAAAGCATGTCCTTTGTTTTGAAGGTACAGACTCAACAATAAAGTATCTAGTTCTAAAAACCAAAAATAAATAAATAAATGCAAAATAAACAAAATACACAAATGCTTTGCTCAGTTCGCAAAAGTTTAGCTTGGCATTTATGAGTATTGAACTGCGAAAATAAATAATATACACAATCTATGCAACAATGTATATGGTTGGCAACGAAGATTGTCGTTTTTTTCGTTAAAATATATGAGTGAAAAAATGTATTGGCGAAAAATGTGAAGGTTGATTGTGTCGAGCTTTTCGCTTTTTCAAAATGGTAAATTGAACAACATAACAACTTCCAAAAATTACATTGAGTTCTTTTTAAGTAACAACACACTATCCAGACCTTCTCCAAGGGGCATCAGTTTTTGTCTTGCCACTGTGACCATTCTTCTCAACCTGCATGTCCATATTATGTCAGTTTATTCATTCAGAAATATACTTTTAAAATGAATGCACATAATTTGCATGCAAAGTATGAACTTACCATCTATTCTCTACCAAGGGGGCCATTTCTTCCAAAAAGTTTGAGAGTTTGAGGTCCCCAATAGTGTCATTTTGAGCTCGGTCCTCTTTCAACATTGTGGCCATGATGAGTTCCTTGGCAATGCTCATTTGCACCTTTCTTGGGCCAGCCGCTTTGTCCAATGCCATGACCTTGTCGACAAGTGATCGTGTTCTTTGAATGCTTGCTCGGTTGGTTCCTGGTTGCATGTAATGTGCATGCTTGCCAATGTGAACCATTAGCCTTGAGTAATACACTTCTCTTGGCATCACATAGTAAATAGTGCATGGACATGATCCCACACACACAACTACCTTCTTGCAGAAGGCACACACGATAGTGCCAGCACCATCGGCAAGTAGTCCAACTGGACCCTTTTTCTTCATCGTGCCCCTGAAAAAGGTGGTGTTTTTTTTGGCACCATTCAGAAAGTATGGACAGGTCACTCTTTGGCATTCCAACATGCCCACACAATAACTCATACGCACGACACCGTCAAATACGATATTGCTAGTGACAGGTTTCGTTCAAATAAGGCCATTGTATCTTTGTTCCATACCCCGCATTCCATTGTTGGTTTCCTGCGTGGGAGGGAGCTCAAAAACTATGTCTCTATCATAAATCCTAGGAATCTCATAAATAACATAGTGGTTCTGGATCCTTTGAAGCAACTTCGTCAAAGTGGAGGAACCTGGTCTTGACAAGATCATCTCAATGGCACTCTTTGCAGGCTTGGTTGTTTCTGGCCTTACTGTTTCGTCATCAAGTGGTGTCCATTTTCCTGCATTTGATGGTCTATCTTCTGGACTATCGAGACTTATTGTCACGGTGCTATGCTTACAAAATTCAGGTGATCGTGGGCTAACAATACTTTGACATTCCCGATACTGTCGTTTTCCTATTTCGTCCTCCGATGTGTCGCTGCTATCCAAATTTATTGTGCCATGCATAGTACTAGAATTTGCTTTCAAATTGACCTCGTAATGTATGGACATGCTTTCATCCAAGAGGAAATGATCCCCCCCTTCGATATCTGTGTAACTCTGTAGTGGGATTGAGGTTCTCACATCATCGATGGCAGTCACCACTGCAGATATGCTATGAAAAGAGTGCTCATTTCCCAATCTCATCTGCAGTAGTCTTTTGCTCACAATAACTTTTCCCTCGATAAAGGATAGGTTGATGCTAGGGATGGCATCTCCTTTGAATGTTATGCTTGCCTCCATTGCCACTGAAAATATAGCAATCAAAGAGAGACCTATAAAATTACAAGGAAAATTGTATATGGAAAAATTGTTTGGTACATTATGTTACATACATATATTCAGTTTGCAATAACTAAGATACACTTGCAATATCTAGACAAACTACAAAGATGTCAAACGTGGTAGATGAGAAAAAAAAATTGAAGGTCATAATGACTTCAATATTTGGCAATATTCAAGTGGATAATAAACATGTGGTGTGTTGTAATGGATACGATATGTTCAGGTCATACTGACTACATTAGTTTGCATTGTTTGGATAAACAACAAGCATGACAAACCTGGAAAATGATATAATGACATCAATCCTCTGTAGTATTGAGAAAGACAATAAACTTGTCAAATGCGGCAATGAATATATATAGCCAGGTTGAAATGACTACAATAGTTTGCAATTTCGTAGATAGACATCAAACATGTCAAATCTGTATAATCATAAAATATATTAATTATGCAAATATAACAAGCTACTGATAGGTCTTTTACTTCCAAAAAGACATACCTACGAGCTGATTGCAAACTGATTGCACCAATGATCGATGCAAAAGAACAAGCTCTACACAAAAAGCTCCCGAATAGGCTCCTCAGTCTTCACCAAAAGCAGGGAACACAGGCTCCACACAAAGTCTTAGAACAGACTTTGCACAATCGTCACCAAAAACTGAGAACACTGGCTTTACACAAAAAGCTCCAGGAACATGCTCCACATAAAAAATCTCTAGAATAGGCTCCACACGCAATGCTCCAAAACAAGCTACACAGGGACTTTTGGCTTGGAGTTCAAGAATGAAGCATAACACTGATTCAAATTGGACTATCCAACAGACACTTCCTAGTGCTAGCTGTCAGATGCTATTGCTAGTGCCAAATGCTAATGCTAGTGCTAGTACTAATGTGGAAGGCAATTGCTAGTGTCAGTGTGGAAGACATTTTTTTACTAGCATGACATTGAGTTTTTAAGTTACCTTTCACCTACATGGGCGTGTTTTTGCCTGCCTTTCACATGACATGTATACTACAAGTGTGCCTTTCGAACCAAAAACCAGCCAGCTGTAACTAGATAAGTGTAAAGAAAAGAGAGAGTCAGAGATAGAGGACAGCTAGCCAAGTTCCAACAGGAGAGACAGTGACTCAGCCAGGGTGCACCCATTGGAGAGAGAGAGAGAGAGAGAGAGAGAGAGAGAGAGAGAGAGTTCATGCTCCAGATAGCCAGCGTGAGTTACAGCTCGTCATGTCCAGAGAGAGAGAGAGAGAGAGAGAGAGAGAGATACAGAGGCAGCCAGCGAGCACCATTCTAGAGAGAGAGATAGTGAGCCTGTTCATGCCAGAGATAGATAGAGATAGCAAATAGCGATCTTGTTCATGCCCTAGACAGCCAACGAGAGAGTTGGAGCTCCTTCATGCCCAGAGAGAGACAGAGCTAGAGAGGCAGCCAACGAGACTTGGAGAGCCAGCGAGCACCATCTATTGAGTGTGCAGGGATCCAAAAACACAGAGCTGCATTCACAGGCTGTCAGGTAGTGCAGATGCCGTCCTTTTCTAATTTGAAAAGTTTTTCAGCGGCCCTTAATTTTTTAATTGCAAATGCAAATTTGCTTGTTCATGCCCCAAACAGCTAGCCAGCGAGAGTGTTGGAGCTCCTTCATGCCCAGAGGGAGAGAGAGAGAGAGCTAGAGAGGTAGCCAGCGAGATTTGGAAAGCAGCGAGCCAGTCAGCCAACCAGCGAGCACCATCTTTTGAGTGTGCAGGGATCCAGATACATAGAGCTACGTTCACAGGCTGTCAGGTAGAGCATATGTCGTCATTTTTTTACAATGGCTAGCGCTCAAGCATGACTATATCACTCTACGTTTCCAGAGTTTACTGCTTTTCCGAGGTAGCCTGAAATTATTTTTCAAGTTATTGGCTTGCTTCCAGGATCTTACAAGAGTGCAACACATCTATAGTTCTCCTGTAGGAAATCAGTGAGCGCTCGCTTATCAGTGACTTCCTTATCAAAGAAGAACCAGTGAATGAGGGCCAGAATGTGAAATTTTAATCATCATTACTTTTGGATTTATGTTTTTGCATAGGGAGTCAGAAGGCCAAAACAAACATGAAGAGGTCGTACCGTCGGGGACGGGGTCTACCGACAGCCTCCGGACCTCGCCATTCGGGGACTCTACCCCCAAACCCCCTGCTGGGGGGCTATCACCCCCCGGACCCCCTATTTCTCAAGGAGCTCGGCCCCTCAAACCCCCAACACTTCCTGCTATGCAATCTAGCCATCTCCTAACCATCATGGTCTCACAGTAGACCCCATACTAACAATCGCGCTCAGTCAGTTTATTTTTCTGTCAAGTCTCTAAAATTGGATCTAGTATTTTTGGCCGATTCATGCAGGATGACTACAAACGGATGCTCCAATCTGCTATGGCCAGGATAGACAGAAGCAAGTTGTCTCTAGATGAAGTGCAGATTCATTATGATGTTGCTGTCAAGGCAAGTGCATGGTCATGGTCGATGGATGTATACATTCATTTCGCGTGTTGTGTTTGTGTTTGTAAAAAATATACTAACATTCTATGCAATCAGGCTGTAGAGACATCGATCAAGGACAAAGCGTATAAGTTGTCATATATCGATAATCCCGCAAATGGATCTGGTTTCTTTTAGATTCTATACAATCTGGACTGGAATTCGAGGGGACTAGCTGGGATAGAAGACAAGTTACAAATGATTGCTTCCTCTACAATTGGACCTACAAAGTAAGCAAATCTCTGATTGATCATTAGTTGATTTGTTAATGGGTTGCTTTGTTTGCAAGTTTGTGTATCACATGATGGAATGACTACTTTACACATGATTGCTAAAAAAAGGAGATTTTGGCTACCTTGGCTGGTGACAAATAAATCAGAGAATCCCATGGCATGAGTTCAGACAATAAGGGATTCCTCAAATATATGGCCAAGGAAACATATTGGTGGCATTTGACAGAGGCAGCCAAGAGCATATTGGCTCCATTGGCTGCAGGCCTTGAGCAACTACCAGAAGAAGATGCCTACTTTAGGAGGCAGCGTCAATTGCATTTCAAACATGCATTTAGCAACTTGGAAAAGGACATGAGAAATGCAAATCCTGTGGAAAAACAGCTAGGACTACCACATGCAGCGAGACGACTAGCATACAAGTACCAAAATTGCACCACTCATGTTTTTTCCTTTTCTACATCCATGCAGTGTCATTAAAGCATGGGGCTTTTCATGATAGGTGGCTTCTCTCGTTGAAAGATGAGCATATTATAGACAAGATCCCTTTGGAAGTTTTTGACTGGATGAGTTTTGAGAGCACCTCCTCCATGTATCCCTCTGAGTGGAAGGAGCTTGGCCTCACACGGTGGGGGCTTACCAGATTTGCCCCTGGTGGCTTGACTACCCTAGAGGGGTAGTTCCTACTTTTGAGGAGGACTTACATGTATCATTCCAGTAGACTGTCCATGACCGCTCCATGTCTCATGATGCTCCTGCACAAGGCTCTGCATTAAGAAAAAAACCGGCAGCATTTGACATTCCACAGCCCTCAAGGTCAAGGTCAAGGAGGAGGCTACATTTGAAGGAGGTGGATCCACAGGAGGAGCAAGTCATGGGCACTGATCTACCACCACCCCATGCCCATGGTCAGGAGGATCCTTGCTACACTACAGGTGCGTTTCCTATGCTATGTATAAACTCATTTTTGAAATCTATTTGGCATAAGATTGTGTGCATAGATAGTACAATAAATATTTGTAGTGATTGATCCCTTTTTTTTTTTTTATGTATCCAGAATTACCTAGTGGCCCCGGATCGGTATATGCAATTCTTGATGACGTGGTCACCATGGTTGACTTGAAGACTGAATCTTTACGAACAATAAGAAATTTTTTGAAAAGTCACTCAGTTCTGGTGCATGTATTCGAGGAAAACTGCGTAGGGCTGTGGCAAAGTTGGTATTTGCTGACTTTTCCACCTCACTCGGTGTAGCTTTCATCCAAGAGAAATACATCCATTTGGAATGTATTCTCGGAACCATTGTCCGTAGCATGCGCTGTCATTGTTGATTTGTATGTTGCCGATGAGGGCTGGTTCGTGACACTTTCCATTACAGAGCATTTTTCTTCGATCTTTATAGCAGTGGCCGAGAAGGGTTTCGCCCTAAAACAATGCTTGAATGTTGTTGTTGAGAATGGGTACATTGGTCCAGCCCCATTCAAGAAGGTGTGCTCTCTTAAGCCTTTTGTTTATTAGCCATTATTCAGATTTCATTGCTATATACATAGCTTACACTAATCCTTTTGTGTCATGCAGATATCATCACTTGTGTTGTCACTCTTTTACCGTAGTGGATATTCTCGACCCAAACTTCACAGTAAAAGAGCCAAAAAGGATTTCAAGGACGATATTCCTGATCCAGGAGCAAATTTTTTTATCGACACTCCCAACACATACAGTGTAATAGGCGACAATTTTTGTAGGGGTGGCACAGAGAGGTCCTCTGAATTGTGCAGGTACTTTGTTATCATTTTAGTAGTTCAAAAATGGTAGTATCACTTCAAAACATTGTACACTTTGCTATAGACAAAGAGTTTAACTTGATCATGTATTGTGCATGCATTGGAGATATATCATACATCTCGTCACGAACGAGGATGATGGGATTATTGACTTGTTTGCCGATACTGGCAATATGGGAGTTCAGGCAATTCGGTCAAACAGGCATTGCGTGTGCCTGGAGACAGACAAGGAGATGTATGAGCATTTCCTCTCGAAGATTGAAGAGAATTGCAAGGCAAGTTGAAATTAAAACATTTAAGTTCAGGGCACTTCATGGGTTTTGTTGGCTATTCTTAGGTAATTAATGTGCACATGTTTAACTTGCAGAGGGCATGACAGAGAATACACAAAGATTTGGAGACCAACATCATTTATTTGTGCTTTAAACTTTTCTTACACAATAGAAAATATATTTGTTGCTAGACCTCTGACTGATATAAAAGGTTTTCACTAGTAATTGTTAATGGTCAAGGATTCTACTAGGAAGAAGCATAGAACTTTAAAGGCAACCGTTTGACCTTACTTTTCATAGGATATTCTATGTTGTTGATGTTATTTAAGGAGGCACATAAAACTTCTATTGTTTGGAAGTATATTTGTCTATAACATGTTACCCTACTATCATTGTTTAGAAATGTACTTTTCTCTAACATGTTTTTTTATGCACCCCACTCACTTACTCACCCATTCACCAGTTAGCCTCACTCACCAATTTTCCAAAATAATTTCTCTTGCACATGACCAATAGTTTGTGCTTTTATTATAGCTCTAAATTCTAGGTTTCTGTTTGGTTCAATCATTCTCGTCATTTGGGATATCATCAGATATCTTGTGTTAGCTGCCAAGGTGTGAAGAAAGGCTCCTACTTAAAGCACCCTTTTAATGTTGTATAGTCCGACATCATTGCACTTGTTGTGCATAAGACTGATCTTGTAGTAACAAATTGGAAAATGATAAAAATGGGAGTATTATGTGAACAAACCTAGCTAGAATTTTTCACTAGCTTCTCGTATGCACTTGATTGTACCAATAGTAATTTGGCCAAACATAATGCTGAATTGACTCCAACAGGCCAGAATTCATGTCCTTTTGTCTTGTCAAAATTGAATATTATGTCAACCCCAACCCTTAACGATTGTCTTCAATTCCCCCTTATTTGTGCTGTAATTTTCAATGACACAAAAAATTTACTTTGTAGTTGAGAAAGATGATGACTATGCCAAAAGACTCAAGCATTGTAATTGAAAAGGGTTTGGATAAACTATGACGTTTAGAATACGTGGTACATTTTAATGGCAATGGATCAACACAAGCACTATCAAGTCCCATTAGACAAAACTATTTCAAGTGTTGTAAGAGATCTTGAGGCTTGTAACTATAGAAGATTTAGGAGATGGGTGGCCTATTATGTAGCAACCCATATCCACTTCTAATGGGTTCGGTATGATAAATACCAGATTTTCTTTCTTGAGGATAATATGTCATTCATCCACTTCTAATGGGTTCGGTATGATAAATACTAGATTTTCTTCCTTGAGGATAACATGTCATTTCTCTATTTCAAAGGATAAGAGAAAACCATCTTGAGTATTGAATATACATTTGGATTTAAGTAGAGTAAAATCACTTTTCATGGTATCATTATTTATAGTATTAACTCTGAACAATCACAGGTGCATTTATTTTTTGAATACATTAAAAAATTCAAAAGTCTCTAGGAAGCATTTGTTTCAAGTCATAAATGATACGATATGTGCATGTTTCATTCTCAATCCACTCTATTACTTGTAGTAAGTGCATCAAAAGACCACTTTTCAATGCTGATATTTCATTTGCCATAGCTTACAGATACTCTTTCAACGGTCAACAAGCTACCCACCACATACAAGTTAAGGTGAATAAATTTGAGAAAAAAATATAAAAAGAATCTTTACAAAGGGTATTTTTTGGATTTAGAACTCCTCTAATGACTAAATTACTACCACGCATATAAGAAAGTGATCCTATATTCACGTGTCCAAATCGATTATGCCACAGAATAGCATTATTGTTTACATTTTCATGAGAGATACTAGCTAATGCAACTGAATTAGAAAGTACATAAAGATTTTCGACTCTAGTGCATGTAGTCAGAGTAGTATCTTCCTCGGATATTGTACACTGTTTAGATGAGAAAGTAACGGTGTAGCCCTCATCAGTTATCTTAGAGACTGATAATAGATTCTTTGATAGTTGAGGAACGTGAAAGATGTTGGGAACACAAATAGATAGATCCGTGTAAGCTGCATACTAGGTAAACCATTCATTGTGAGAGGTCATGTGTTGGGTAGCGCCACTGTCCACCATACCTCGATGTTGTGTTTGGTGCCTCTTGATGATATGGATAAGAAGTATGATAAGGACTTCTCTTTTGTTGAACAATCCGGGGGTTAAACAGGTAAAATGCCGTATCATGCGATGTTGCATTGCACAGATGACAAAATCTGTGTCAGTCTCAGATTTTGCTTTAGGATTGGACACTCGTTCGCTATATGGTTTTGCATGCACACTAAACACCATACATTCTCCCATCATGCATACTATAGCTGGTTTGATTGGTTGATGTGGTGTTGCTGCTATAGCTCCTAGTAGGGCTTTCAGTTTCTGATCAAACTACACCGTAAGTTGCTCCATCTACTGTTTGTGTAATTTTGTCATTTGATCCAACAGCAGTTCTGTGGATAGAGTGGATGTGTTTGATAATGGCGATGATATCGAGGGAGTAGGAGTGTGGGTCCCCTCATCCTCTTCCCTGATGACATCTTCCATAGCTTCTTGCAGAGTAGCGTACTGCTCCCGTTGTTTCAGCTCTCTTCTGATGTTTTGTGGTAGTCTGGCTAGGAACCACATGATCACCGCATGATCGGGAGTTAAGGCTGCACTGCACTCGGATCATAGCTATTTGACCTGTTCAATATAGTCCCTGACCCTTTCTCATTTTCCCATCTTGACTTTACTCAGCAGGAGAAATGGGTCTTCAAGGAACTTCGTTGGTTTAAAACGCATAATGAGAGCCGCTTTAACCGCTTCCCAGGTAGATTTTTCTTCCTCTGATAGGTTGAAAAACCAATCCTGAGCCACTGGCAATAAGGACATGGCAAACGACATCAGCTTTTCCGTAGGTGTCCGTTCGCAATAGATTTCACAAGCTTGCTCGTAGATCTGGAGGAATTGGATGGGATCTGATGATCCGTCGTACTTTGGTATTTCCATCTATGGTGCTCTCTGGATTGCCTACAAGGGAGTGACAGGTACGGGTTGGCCCATTGGTTCCATTGGCACTAATTTTGGTTCTGTCTCTTGTTGCGCAGCTGCTAATCTGGGAAGGTGTGGTGCTTGATTTGCAATCCTTCTTGCTACTGATCATCCAGATCTCAGATTCATCCGATGGTGGGTTCCAAGTAGTTTGATCTTTCTTGTACAATGGGATGCAGTCTGGATCTTAAGGATTTGATCAATCTGATCGGCCGGAATCGAAATTTAGGCCCTTTACGATGGTTTTTCTTGAATAACTTTTTACTCCTATCACTGATTGACCTGAGATTTTGATAGTAGCTGGATCTAATGCAGATCTTTCCACTGATCTAGTCTGCAAGAGTTATCTTGTGAAAAGTGCAAAAATAAACTTGGTAGAGGCCAAAAATCTTGTATATAGATAAACACACATGTGTGGAGCCTGTTCCCACTTGTGAAAATAGTGTACTTGTCATGTACCATAATCATATAGGTTGTACATATGATTTAATTCAAGTTCTAGTGGCTAAAAAGACCAAAAACTAGTTTTCTAGACATATGACACATGGCAGCAATCTATTGCTTGCATGAGCCACATCCTTTGGTTAGGTGTCACATCCCATGTGTAGAGGACAGCTCACATGTGTGGAATAAGTTGAAGTAGACAAAATTTGACTTCTAGAAGATTTTCAAGTAGATCTCCATATAGAAGGAAAATGAACCAAAAGTGCTCAAAATAGAAGGTTTTGTCCAAGTGTTAGTTTTGCATGATGAATCATCATATGACAAAGAACCTTCACACATGTGGGATCAAAGGGATGATCAGTATCACGAGCTCCCACTTATTGTATATATAGAGCCACGTTTGGCCATAATCAGTGTGAGACACCAATCTTGGTTTTGGAAGCAATTTTGAGTGATTTTCTCCATTTGTCTACATTTGTTTTGATTGTTTTGAGGTTCTATCAATGTGTACTTGATTTTCAGGTTGGAGTCCGTACTCAGACAGTGCTTCACACGTGTGAAACCATAAAGTACACTTACCTTCAATTAATGATTGTTCTTGTTAGGATTTTGTGTCTAGAATTGATCTAGATTGATCTTAATCTGAAGTAGATTGATAGATTATGTAATCTGACAACCAATCCCTCTTGAGGATCAGATTAGGATCCACTCTTGGTCCTTTTTGTTCTTTTTTGCACATGGTATCAGAGCCTAGTACAAGAGGTTTTGTTGAAATTGATAGGGTTAATCCAAATCAAAACCAAAATTAGCAGTTTTTTGGAAACTAGTCAAATTTTGTGTAGCGAGTTGGATTTGATAGCTATCCTCAAAATTTTTGGTCCAGATCTTGTTGTGGGCTGTAGGAACCCTTTTCACACGTGTGAGTCTGTACAGCTCCGGTTTTGAATGAGAAATTTCAAAAAATTGTAGAATTCGACTCACATACCCAATTTGAGTGATTTTTGGTGCAAAATCAAGCATTTTCTATAGTAAATCTAATCCTTTGATTAGTTCTTGGATTAGATCAGCCAAAAAATTAAAATTGAAGGTTGAAATAGGTGCATTAATTGATCTTTTCTGATTTTTTGAGTGTATGTTGAAGTTGAAGAGAGAAATTGCTAAAAATCATAGATTAAGGAGTGATATGCAAGGTGAGAGGTTTGTTTGAGTGATTGTAAGGTTTGAAAAGAGTCATTAAGGTGTCTATGGCAAATGTGTAGAGAGAGATCCAATTTTCTAAGAGTTCCTTCCTTTGTAGAGGGCAAGATTTAGAAGCTCATTATGTGTTGTTATTGGTGGAGAGTTTGTCTCTTCCTAGGTGATCAAATCTTTCTAAGTGGCATTAGCTCTTTGAAGCACAATATCTTATTGAGAAAAATCACCACTTTTGATTTTGAATTTCATTCCAAGTCTTAAGAGGTAGAGTAATTGGTGGAATCCAATAGGGGTGATTGAATCAATTTATTGAGCAAAAATTGACATAATATGTATGAAACTCAAATTAGTTCTATTCAACTTTCTTTGTGAGAGTGTGAGGGTCAATTTGAGATCCCATTGGATGTCTAGAATGAGGAGGAGTCCATATTTGAGTATTCATGCATGGTTGAGATCTTTGTGAATCTCTAGTTGTCTAATTTTTAAGCTTTGTGAAAAATTGGTGGTATAGTTTGTTGTCAAATCAAATCAAATTCATTCTAAATCTCAAGTGTGAGATTATTTGGGTCAAGAGTGAGTCCAAAAGAAGTGATTAAGTTTGATTTTCATGTATTTGAAACAAAACCCATCTTTTGTTCAAGAATCTCAAGTGTTGAGAGAACTAGTCAAGTGAAAAGGAAAATCTAGGTGTCAAATCTTTTTCATATCCATTTCAACTTTTAAAAGAAAGAGTCGTTGGTATTTGATGAGTCCAATAGGAGATTGGTTCTGATTTCTTTAGTGATTTGATTCAAAGATTGTGTGCTTTTGTCTTAGTGATTAAAGCAAAGTTTCCAAGTGACTAGTCATTACTGTGAAGATTGATTCTTAGGTTTGTGAGCTAGATCTTTTGTAGATCCTTCTAGATTGTTGAAGATGTTCAAATCTAGTCTCTTGAAAGTCACAAACTACATTTGTAGAATCATATCACAGGTTCTTATTCACATGGCATCAATAGGTGGCATCCTATTGAAGGAAAGAAAGGATCCTGTGTGCAACCTTTGTGGCAAGGGAGGATATTTTTTCTCAAGATGCTACAAAAAGAAGACCTGTCCATCCAAGGAGAACCAAAGCAAGGGGGCCGAGGTGAAGGATGGAGCTTCAACTTCAAAATGAAAATACAAGAAGGACAAGTCCAAGGAAAGGTGTTTCCTTTGTGGAAAGGTGAATGAAGCTTGGAGTCTCACAAGGACTTGCAAGATTTGTCTTCAAGAGTCCATCACAACACATGTCAAATCTTTTGAATTTTTTCATTTGGAAGTGCATTGTTGGGTTCAAGATGCAAAGATAGATTTCACTTTCATGAAAGTAACTTGGATTTATTTTATGTCCTTGGAAAGTATTTTTCTTGTAACTTTGTACAAGTTCAAACTTATTGTTATTATCCAAGAGAAATCAATCAAGAATAAGGAGCAATCACAAAATGAAAATAGTTTCATTTATGCTCTCATGTCAACTTATGAAGAACCATTTTGCTTTGAAGAGATTTTTGTATCTCAAAGTGGATTAAGGCAATACTAGTTGAGTGTGATGCCTTAAAAGATAGCAAAATATGTTTTCCTTGTAAGCTTACATTAGTTATGAAGTCAAGGAAATGGAAATATCTTCATAATGTAGGATCTTTTGGTTTCAATAAGATCATGAATGATGTATTCATTCATAAAGATGAAAATTGTAAGTTTTCAATCTTAAAGACAAGTTGTAAACTTCTTATGAGAATAAGTGAAGCATCCAAAGTGGACACTTATATCCATAAGCAAGTAGTTAGCCTTATTGAGATGGAAATGCCTTTGGATTTCAATATTAGAAAAATCATGCCAAGTTGTGGTGATTTTTGGACTTATATTTCTAGCATAAGTAATTTTAATAATCATAGGAAGTGCATATTGTGTGGTCATACTTGTTGTGATCATTATGAGACATGGAGGTCTCGGATTTCCATCAAGAAGGAGCACCATGATGAGGATCTTAAAGAATCATCTCAAGGTTCAAGTGTGCCAAGGATTGAGGAGGAGAGACCTTCTCAAGTTTTGATTCCAAAAAGAAACTCAAGAAATATGGTTGATTCCATGTGGCTCACATTTCAAGGGAAAGAGGAGCATATCTCATGTGGTATACATCTCATACTTACTTCTCTTATGTCATTTGATAAATGAATTTGCTTTAGTGAGATCATTGCATCTCAAAATTGGAATAAAGCCATACTAGTTGAGCATGAAGTCTCTCTTGAGAACATAGATGATGTTCTTAAAAGGTTGAAATTGATTTTAAATCAATTAGAAATCAAATGGTTATTTCATCAAATGTATGCTCTTGAGTCATGTAAGAGCAAAAGTGATTTGTTCACTCATAGTTTGAAAATTTGTATTGAGGCAGATTGTAAACTCTTTATGAGAGTAAGTGAATCATCTTCTAAAGACACTTATCTCCATAATGAAGTATTTAGCCACATTGGATTTGAGATTAGCATGGTAAACAAGCATGAAGATATGATGCAAACACTTTGTTATTATAGCATACATAGTCTTGCCAATTTGGATAAGTCTAATTCTCTAGATCATGGTAACATGATGTTAGATCTTTGTGATCCTAATAAGTCAAGAAAAGTTCTTTATTTTCTCATGGAGGAGCATGCACATGAAGAAGGAGCAAGCCTCAAAGTCAAGCATCTACATGAAATTTGAAATGAATCAATTTCAAAGATGCTAGGATGGTGCAAAGCTCTCAAGTTCATCAAAGATGTCAACATCAAAGAAGCACTATCATGGATATGGCGATTTCAGATCAACATCAAGATCATTGGTTGATCTTCACACCTTTTGAACCAGCAAAGACCAATTCAGACCATGGATTCAAGTTCAAGAACATCATGTTTTCCATCAAGCTAAATTTACCAAGCTAGATTTTTGAGGAGGAGTGTGAAAAATGCAAAAATAAGCTTGGTAAAGGCCAAAAATCTTGTATATAGATAAACACACATGTGTGGAGCCTGTTCCCACGTGTGAAAATAGTCTACTTGTCATGTACCATGATCATATAGGTTGTACATATGATTTAATTCAAGTTCTAGTGGCTAAAAAGGCCAAAAACTAGTTTTCTAGACATATGACACATGGCATCAATCTATTGCTTGCATGAGCCACATTCTTTGGTTAGGTGTCACATACCATGTGTAGAGGACAGCTCACATGTGTGGAATAAGCTGAAGTAGACGAATTTTGACTTCTAGAAGATTTTCAAGTAGATCTCCATATAGAAGGAAAATGAACCAAAAGTGCTCAAAATAGAAGGTTTTGTCCAAGTGTTAGTTTTGCATGATGAATCATCATATGACAAAGAACCTTCACACATGTGGGATCAAAAGGATGATCAGTACCATGAGCTCTGTTAAAAATTCACAATTCTAGCTTGACTAGTTTTGGTCATATGACTTGTAAATAGTTAGATGGTCATGATGTGGCTTGTCACACGTGCCAAATAGCATAGGATTCCATTCATAAGGATGTTCTCAAGTAGACCTAAGTGTTAGAACCTTTGGAATGAGTCCAAATTATGCTTAGATACAAGGGGAAAAAAATAGGAGCTATTTTTGGTAATTTTTGCATTGTTGAGGGATCTCCAAGATTTCAACCCTAACTTGGTAGGGATGAAAGATCCACCAAAATTAGCATTAGGGATAGGTTTAGGGCTACTCATACCTGCCCAAAACCGTGATGGATCATGTATATATAGGTGATGATATCTCACCAAAATCAATCAAGCAATTTCATGTTTTTTCTCTCATAATGGTGCAATTGCTCTCTATGTTCATAATTGTTTGAGTACTTGTGATTACTAATGATTATAGGATTGCAGTACTCAGACTGTGGGAGGCCGTACTTTCACACGTGTGAAGCCTTCTTCAAGGATTTGGGCCAGAGTGAGATTCAAGCATAGATTTTTGATGGTTCAACTTGTGCTAATCTTATGAAATCATAATCTATTGTTTCCCTCATCATTTCAAGTGTTTTAGGATCCTTATTTGCTGTAATTTTTACATGGTATCAGAGCCTAAAGGCTGAAATGAGCTAAATCCTTGGTTTTCATTCAATTTGATCACAATTTTTGATCTAAATCTTGTGTAGATTGGATCTTAGCATCTAGTATTGATTCTAGAACTCAAAGTGAGTCAAATACATTGGAGATTGGTGTTGTGTGACTTCATTTGCAGGTGTTTAGGTGTCTAAAACCAGAGGCAAAGTTGAATTCAATTCACATTACCAAGATAGCAAGTTTTGCTTGCTCCAAGCATTGATTTCTAAGCAAGTTTTGGAGGTGATTTCATAGAGGAGGCTTTCTAGCATTCAAGGAGAGGGAAGATCAGAGTTTTGGGGACTCTTCAAGGCTGTTCTAAGGTGTAGTAGACACCTCCTAAAGTGATTTAGGTTCAGTCCAACCATTGCTTGACTTATGCACCAAATTAGATCAATTTTTCATCAATTTTGATCATTTTTTGCTTGTGATTGGATAGTAGATTGTGTTGCATCCTCATTAAGTTCCATTTAGATCTTTTACAAGTGATTTTGGAAGTATATTAATTCACTCTTGATCAGATCATTTGGAAGCTTTAATGTTCTTTATAGAAAGAGGGGCAATTCTACTAGTATTGTCTACTTCAATCAAGCAAGTGCATTGTTTCTAGTATTCTATAATTTGATTTTGTTAGAGATCATTCTTAGATCTTTATAGGAACTTCTCGGCCAACATGACAACATTAGTATCCACAAATGCATCCAGCTTATAAAGTTTGCAAGTCTAGTGCCCTTAGCCACTATCTTACCCTTCTTCTTGATGAAACATTCATTTGAAGCAAAGTCAACATTGAAACCATTGTCTACCATTTGGCCAACACTTAGTAGATTCTTTGTTATTGTAGGAATGTACAAAACACCTTCTATGGTGATCTTTTTGGAAGATCCTAAGCAAAGAGGAATGCTACCAACTCCTTCAATATTACAAGCTTCATCATTTGCTGTATAGATAGACTTTATAGGTCCATCATAAGATAAGAGAGAAGAGAAAAACTCCCTTTTACTAGTCATGTGTGAACTAGCACCCGATTCAATCCACCAAGGAGCTTCTCCTTTGAAGCTTCTTGAAGAAAATATGGACATCATGAGAGAGTCCTCATGTGAACTCTCCTCCTCCTCCTCTTTGCTCATGTTGGCTTGGCTTTGATCTTGCTTCCTCTTGAAGCATTCCGAGGCATAATGCCCCATCTTGCTACAATAGTAGCACTTCACCTTTGATTTGTCCTTCTTGACTTTGGTGGTTGATGGAGATGCCTTTGGGGGTCCTTCTTGATCCTCAAGCTTTGTAGACTTCTTGAATGTTGATCCTTTGCCTTTGGACTTGCCTTTGCCTTTGGTGAAGAGAGCTTGGTCATCTCCACCTTGGATGGAAAGCCTATCCATCCTCTCTTGCATTTGGCTCCTTCTTGATTCCTCGGCCATGAGTGTGCCTTGGAGTTCTTCAAGTATGGGTAGCTTACCCATAATTGCATATCCCTGAACCAAATTGTCAAATTCAAAGCTTAGTCCATTCAATATGAGTTGAACAAGCTCTTCATCCTTGATAGGGTCACCTATAAAGGCTAGCTCTTTGTTCAATTCCTTTACTCTTAGGACAAAAGTATGTGCACTCTCTCCTTTCTTTTGATAGCTTCTATAGATTTGATTCTTCAAAGCTAACATTCTAGTTTGGTTCTTGGATTCATAGACCTTTTGCAAAGTCTCCCAAGCATCTTGAGCTGAAGTGCAATCTCCTACCTCTCTTAAGAGTTCATTTGCAACATTCATTTTTATGCAATGTAGTGCAACATTGCACCTCTTGATGTATTTGGCTTTTTCTTGAGGATGAATAGGTTCACCCTCCTTACCATTTACAATTTCCATCAGATCTTGCATGATCATGATAGATTCCATTCTAACTTTCCATATGGAATAGTTAGTTTTGTTGAGCCTTTCATTAGTATCCAAAAGATATGCATTTATAGATGCCATCTAGTCTCCTAATCAAGGACTTGACACAAATGAAGGTTACTTCTATTGATTTGATTGAAGGTCTACTTTTACTTTATGGCACAAAAGACTTGGACATGTCAGCTCGGGTTCCATGGAGGCTATGATCAAGGAGTAGTATGCTTTAGGCCTACCAAGGTCTATTGGGAAGGAAGACAAGGTTTGTGAAGCTTGTGCCTTATCCAAGGCACATAAGAAGGTGTTTCCTAAGTCCATCACAAAGTCATCTCATCCTCTTGAACTCATACACTCGGATGTGCACATTGCTAGCACCAAATCTAATGGAGGTTCATCCATGTTTTTAACCTTCATTGATGACTACTCAAGATATTGTTGGGTGTTCTTACTTTCCTTCAAGTCTCAAGTATTTGATACTTTTGTAAAGTTTAAGTTGTTTGTGGAAAAGCATCATAATCATGGCATCAAGATTCTTAGAAGTGACAATGGTGGAGAATTCATCTCCAATGAGTTCAAGGCCTTTTGTGAGGAGGAAGGGATCAAGAAAGAGACTTCTTGTCCTTACACTCCTCAACAAAATGGAGTTGCTGAAAGAAGTAATAGAACATTATGTGAATGTTCTAAGGCTTTAAGATTAGATGCTTGTTTGCCCAAATCCTTTTGGGGTGAGTCTCTTGTATGTGCAAACTACTTGATGAATAGGGTGTCTTGCAAAGCAATTGAAGGCAAAACTCCTTATGAGATGTTGTATGGAAAGAAACCCAATCTTAATCACTTGAAAGTTTTTGGGTGTATATGTTATGTGCATATGCCATTGGAAACAAGAACCAAGGAGGATCCATCTTCCACAAGAGGGATCATGCTTGGATATGCAAGCTCAAGCAAGGGCTACAAAGTCTATCTCCCATCCTTGAACAAATTTGTTGTTTCAAGGGATGTCATCTTTGATGAACATCATATGCATATGCTTGAAGAAGGCTTAAGTGCTCCAACAATCAAGAAGAAGATGGCCGAGGAGCAAGATCTTGGTTTTGAGGAGGAGCTCATGGAGGAGCAAGCACCAAACCCACCTATCACACCAAGGAGATCTTCAAGGGCAAAAGTGGAGCCATCAAGGCTCACATATCAAGGCAAAGGACAGAAAGTTGAGGGTATCTCATCCACTTCTTATGCTTTATCTAGTTTTGAAGAACCGTCTAATGTTGAAGATGCATTGAACTCCAAAGAATGGTATAAAGCTACGTTGGATGAGTATGATGTCTTGATTGAGAATGAAACTTGGTTGCTTGTTGAGAGACCTCAAAGGAATGTAATAGGATGCAAGTGGGTCTTCAAGCTTAAGTTGAATGCAAATGGGAGTGTTAACAAACATAAAGCAAGATTAGTTGCAAAAGGTTATGCTCAAGAGAGAGGGATAGACTATGAGAAAACTTTTGCACCCGTGGCCAAGATGGTCACAATAAGACTAATCATTGCACTTGCATCACATTTTGGATGGATTCTATGTCAAATGGATGTCTCTAATGCTTTCTTGAATGGTTTTTTGGAAGAGGATATCTATATGGAGCAGCCACAAGGGTTCATCACGCATGGAATGGAGAACAAAGTATGCCATGTCCAAAGAAGCATCTATGGCTTGAAGCAAGCCTCGAGATCTTGGAATTCAAGACTACATTGCTATCTTATTTCACTTTCTTTTGTTCAAAGTGAATATGATCCCACTCTTTACATTAAGTTTGATGATGTTGGTATTGTACTTTTACTCATTTATGTAGATGACATCATCATTAGTGGAAATAGTGTTGATGGTATTGAGAAAATCAAGATAGATCTATCCTTAGAGTTCAAGATGGTAGATCTAGGGTGTCTTCACTTCATCTTAGGCATAGAAGTACTTAGAGGGTCTGATTTTATCTTTATAAGTCAAGTAAACTATGCTCAAAGTCTTTTGAAGAAGTTTAAGATAGAAGTATGCAAAAGTGTTGACACACCAATGGAGCAAGATGTAAAAGTGCCAAATGAAGATGATGAAAGATCCTTCATGGACATCACTTTGTTTAGGCAACTTATAGGTTCCTTAATGTGGATCACTATAACTAGACCAGATCTTAGCTTTAGTGTATGTAGGTTGAGCCAATCCATGCAAAAGCCATTGAATATCCATTGGAAAAAGGCTAAGAGGATTCTAAGATACATCTCGGGTACATTGGATTTTGGGATTCTATATAGAGGAGATGTGATTAACCTTCATGCATTTAGTGATTCAGATTTTGCAGGGGACAAGAGGGATAGGAAATCAACAAGTGCCTATTCAACTTTCATAGGAGAAGGTGTGGTTTCATGGCTTTCAAAAAAGCAAGAAACTATATCTCTATCTTCAACCGAGGCCGAGTACAAAGCTTTGACAACCACTACAAAGGAGGTACTTTGGATCAAGAGATTATTGGTGGAACTAAAGATCATGGATTCAGAGGAGGCACCAATCATCTACAATGACAATATATCAGCCCAACACCTTGCATCTAACCCAATCTTCCATGCAAGATCTAAGCACATTGAGATATGCCATCACTTTGTGAGAGAAATGGTGCAAGCCAAGGAGATTGCTTTGGAGCATGTTCCAAGCAATGAATGTGTAGCTGATCTACTTACTAAACCACTTCAAAAGACACCTTTTATGAAGTTCAGATCATCACTTGGAGTGATTAGTAAAGCAATGATTGAACCAAGCTAGATAGTGAGGAGGAGTGTTAAAAATTCACAATTCTAGCTTGACTAGTTTTGGTCATATGACTTGTAAATAGTTAGATGGTCATGATGTGGCTTGTCACACGTGCCAAATAGCATAGGATTCCATTCATAAGGATGTTCTCAAGTAGACCTAAGTGTTAGAACCTTTGGAATGAGTCCAAATTATGCTTAGATACAAGGGAGAAAAAATAGGAGCTATTTTTGGTAATTTTTGCATTGTTGAGGGATCTCCAAGATTCCAACCCTAACTTGGTAGGGATGAAAGATCCACCAAAATTAGCATTAGGGATAGGTTTAGGGCTACTCATACCTGCCCAAAACCGTGATGGATCATGTATATATAGGTGATGATATCTCACCAAAATCAATCAAGCAATTTCATGTTTTTTCTCTCATAATGGTGCAATTGCTCTCTATGTTCATAATTGTTTGAGTACTTGTGATTACTAATGACTATAGGATTGAATGTAGGTCTGGTGTACAGTACTCAGACTGTGGGAGGCCGTACTTTCACACGTGTGAAGTCTTCTTCAAGGATTTGGGCCATTTAGTGAGGTTCAAGCATAGATTTTTGATGGATTTTGATGGTTCAACTTGTGCTAATCTTATGAAATCATAATCTATTGTTTCCCTCATCATTTCAAGTGTTTTAGGATCCTTATTTGCTGTAATTTTTATAGCTCTCACTTATTGTATATATAGAGCCACATTTGGCCATAATCAGTGTGAGACACCAATCTTGGTTTTGGATGCAATTTTGAGTGATTCTCTCCATTTGTCTACATTTGTTTTGAGGTTCTATCAATGTGTACTTGATTTTCTGGTTGGAGTCCATACTCAGACAATATTTCACACATGTGAAACCATAAAGTACACTTACCTTCAATTAATGATTGTTCTTGTTAGGATTTTGTGTCTAGAATTGATCTAGATTGATCTTAATCTGAAGTAAATTGATAGATCAAGTAATCTGACAACCAATCCCTCTTGAGGATCAGATTAGGATCCACTCTTGGTCCTTTTTGTACTTTTTGCACATATCTTGTGCGAGAGTTGGCTGTGCGAGGTTCTTTAGATGTTTTTGCAGATAAAAAACTTGATATCCCTCAAATCCTTGGGAAGTAACTCTCACAAGGATCACAAAATGTAGATTGTTGTGTTTTTCGGGTTTTTTGGCTAGTTGGTTTGAGTTTCAAGCCCTTAGAGGCTGTTCAGGGCCTCCTCTACCCTCTCACACCTCCTCCGCTAGTTGTGAACAGTCCAAACACAAAAAAAAAAAAAAACTAACTCTAAACTCTCAAAAAATCTACCTAAAACTACTCTAGAAAGCAAGAAATAGCTAAAATGCAGCTACACTAGTTAGTGGAAACCTATCCCCGACAACAGCGCCACTGTAGGGCCTTCGATCCGATGTTGTAATAGCCCTCCCGCCTATCAACAAGGGTTAGTTCACTGGATAGACATCTAACTATGCATAGATGCTACTTTTAGTTAGCTCTCTACTTCTTATCTAACTCTACCTCCACTAACACTACCCACAATAACTCTACTCCCCTAAACTAACTTCATCATGATTGTTGGTGAAGAGGAAGGATAAAATAGAGAGAAAGAAGGAGAAGAGAGAAAGAGAGAGATAGAGTTAAGGGGGAGGTTAGCTCAAAAGCTCAAGATGCATGCTAATGAAGAAACCATAACTATTAAAACAAGAACATAGAAATGGAAACAATTAGAAACACACAACAAAAGCATTAGCATGAGTGCTTAGCAAATGAGGATGCTTGGCTCTCCAAATTGGTAGAGTTTCCTCCTTCTCATTAAGCATGGAAATAGAGTATAAATGGTGCCTTTTTATAAAATGGGGAAGGCCCTTGCCCCAAAATCCTATTGGCTAATATTTACATTGATCCTATCCATTCATCTTGGACCCAACTTGATCCAAGGGTCCACAAAAGGTACATTGAAATTCACAAGATTCATGTGAGTCTCAAATTGGACCCAACTCTAAAAAAGTAATCTCTAGGTTTAAAATTGACTTTGGGCCTCAAGTTTTATTTTACTTACAAAGGTCCCAAGCCTATTATTTTAATTACAACTTAGTTTGCGTGCTCATTGGGCCATGTCTTATACGCGCAATATGCCATGCCCTCGCAACACATTTTATTGGACGACTCTATTTATTTACACTTCGTCAGGAATACCCCCAACAGTTCCAAGCTGCTTTTCCTTGGCATCCTATCGAGCCAATCATGAAAGCTGATCCCCATCCATCCTTGCTCAAAGCACTAGAGTCTACTAAGGACTCAACGAATGAATACGAACAAACTTCACCATGGGTTATACCTAGATAGCTCTCCCATCTCCCATAGATATTGATGATGGTTGTATGTACTTCACACTCTCTAGTTCAAAATCTCTATTTTTTTTCAATTCATAAAGCGTAACACTGGTCATTCCTCTTCCGAAACGACCGCCAAAGAAATCTCCTTAGTAGGATTTTGGTGGCCAACTCTCTTCAAAGATACCCACACCTATGTAAAGGCTTGTGATGTTTGTCAATGAATAAAACACTTTCAAAAAATGGACTATATGCCTTTACACCCTGTCACGATTGATCAAGCTTTTGAGAAATGAGGGATTGATTATGTTGGACTGACTCAGTCCCGCTGCTCGACACACTCAATCTAGATATATTGTAGTGGCTACGGACTACTGTACCAAATGGGCCAAAGCTAGAGCTGTTCAAAATGTTGACGCTTGTTCTACCACAAAATCTCTCTATGAACAGGTTATCGTTTGTTTCGGATGTCCTCTAGAACTTATCAGTGATAGTGGTACACATTTTTTTAACTCTAGCATAACATATCTACTTTTGAAATTCTTTGTGGTACATCACAAAAGTTTTTCGTATTATCCACGATGCAATGGCTAGGTGGAATCCACCAACAAAATCTTATGTGGTGTTCTAACCAAGACCATCGAGTCCAACCGATCTGATTGTGAACTGAAACTTCACGTTGCTCTATGGGCCTATCGCACTACCCCAAAAAGAGCCACAAGTTTAACCCCTTTCTAGCTAGTACATGGCCAGGAAGTCGTCATGCCTGTGGAATTCCATATTTCGTCCCTACGAGTAGCATATAATCTAGAGCTAGATAATCGACAGATTCTAGCTAATAGATTATTCCATCTAGAGCATTTGTGTGAAACACGACGGATCAGCATCCATGCTCAACAAGCCACAAACATTGACAAAAGGCATGACATGATCGATATTTAAAACTCAAAGAGTTTCACGTTGGAGACAAGGTCCTCTTATACCAAGCCAAAACATTCAAGGACAAACTGAAATTTTCCAGCCAAAGACCTTATGTCATTCAAAAAATATTTGCCTCTGGATATTTCTAAATTCAAACCCTACAAGGCGATACCTTAGACATTGTCGTCAATGGAAGCAGACTCAAAAAGTACAATGAACCTCGTTT
>MU832831.1:0-65732 GCA_029204225.1 Diphasiastrum complanatum | reverse complement strand
TTGGAGCCTGGAGGATGAAAACATTGTATGCAGATTTGTGTTATTAAAAAATAGAAACATGATGTATCTATAAGCTTAAAGAGCTGTGGAAATCTTCCAAGAGATAATTAATGAATTGACTTATAAAAAATAAACTATCAGCCTAATAACATGCTGCAGAATGTACACATGCATACTAAGATGCCTAAGAATTACTTGAATTTGAGCAGAGCTACGAGCACTTTTATTAAGCTTGGGGAAGTCATACTAATTGAATTGACCACTCCTCAAAGGTCTTACCTGTGTAGCCAGTATTCAGACCACAGCATTCCACTAAGCATAGATCCTCTATCCACGGATGACTGCAGACACAATTGCAAACAAAAAGTTGATATCCTCAGGCATATAGGTATATCTCATCCAATGCAAGATCGGCCTATCAAATCCAAAAAAAACGTGTGTGTGTGTGTGTGTGTGTGTGTGTGTGTGTGTGTGTGTGTGTGTGTTATAGATATCAGTCAGACAATCTTTGTAGAAAGAAAAACCTGAGCTTGCGCTTGTCAACCAACGTGATTGCGAGATATTGACCAGATAAAATAAGCATTGACAACTCCTCCCCAGAAATTGACCGCCACTGTGAAACAAGTTCAAAGCAAAAGTAAGCCCACTTTTATCAGTTTCGCTAAAGTCAAAATAAACTGATCCAATGTAAGTGTGGCATAAGCTTCAAAAAAAAGTTCAGCACACTGAATTACAATTTCAAAGCTGACAATAGGCACTCAACATCGTGTATTATAATCACTAATTCTGAGAACTTCATCAAACTGGCACAGTACAATTATTTTTGTTGCATTTGCAAGATCTTCCCCCCAAAAAACCATGATAGTTTGAAATTTATGCAAGGTGACAATGGATTTCAAAAGCTCACAAGTTACAGAGGTCAACTCGCACCAAAACTACATCCGGTGACTTTCAGTTCAGATACGTGCTTAGTACATGAAAGAAGCAAATCCAACCCTGAGTAAAGTCTATTCCCAATGTAAAATGGCACTAACTTCTAAGATATAAAGGCTTCAAATTTGAATCACTATCATGGTACAACCAAGAAGTGCAGACCGTTGCCGTAACAAACAGACTTTGTTTTCCATGGACCAGTCATTCAACCTGGCAACTTTTTTTTTCCATCAAAAGAGAGCTGTTCACAAAGTATTCATCTATTATGAATGTGTCCACTGTCTTTTCACCATCATAGAAGGATATCTAAAGCAAGCCGTGTTCAGGGTAAAATAACTTCACAGGAATGAAGATGCTGAAAAGACTTGACTCCCGAGGCTATGAAGGGAAAAGCCTATCAGTTGAAGTCCTGACAATAATAATAAAATAGATCAACGGTCACCCACAGAGATGACATTTTTTTATCTTAACTATTACCTGTATTTGTATACCAGCCTGAGGGGCCTTTTCAAATAATTTATTAACACGCTCACCATCCTCTTCCATATTATCCTGCAAGAGATAAAAGTTTGAACAGACTAAGCAAAAACAAAAGAGAATCTTTTCACTCCAGCAACTGACTCATTCGCAATACAGAGCACAAAGCAAACATTTTGGAAAAAAGTGTGAGTGCTTAATTTGATGCGAAGTGAATCCGCTTGACTTTTAAAAAGTTGAGCTTAAAAATTTAGCACAAAGATAAGAGTCATTAGGAAGATAGCAACTTAATCACAAAACACTATCTACAGTTATATGCCTTCATGAAAAATGTTGACTTTGGAGGTATCTCCAAAGAAAACTCTCCTCAAGTTCAACAGGCCGCCATAAAGCAGGAGAGAATATGAGAACAGAGGTTTTCACTTCAGACTTCCACATGAAACGGGGGACTCCCCTCTGGATGTTAAAATTGGAAGCATCATGTCCTCTTCACAAGTGAGGACATGAAACCTTTTGAGGATGTTGCACTTGAGACTCTTCGTGCATTAAAATTGCTGCGATGCAATAGATGGCGCTTTTCCTAGAACTTTGGTTAGCATTCCTAGCAAAGTAAGTCGCCAATAATGTAGCAATCAAACCTTTATGCATGTGGTATGGTTGGAGGGTTAGCATTTCTGTCACTTATTAAGGAGTACAATCAACTTAGCTATTCTACAGATCAACTTTGTGAGACCCGCTAACTCAAGTCTTGACTCTTGACAATCATTAACAACCCTAAACCCCATGTCTTAGATGAAAGTGTACAAACTATTTACAAGATTGATCAACATAGTAATCAACAGAATAGCAAACTAATCATTAACTCCAACACAAATAGACTGAATATGATTCTCATATTTGTCCAATCATTCAGTTTTCATATTGAGTATAATAAGAAATTTCCTAGATATCAGTAGTAGTACTCGGGCATGGCAACCTTAAAAGCATCCAAATGCCTCCACAACAAAGTCATCTTACTGATGTATTATTCGAAGACTAAATTGTAAGCACTACATGTAGCACTAGTGCACATGAATGATTCCACAAAGAAAAAACATACCACATACCTTATAGAATGTCTCCACTGCAAGCACAGGGTTTGCTCCAATGGTGATTGTTAGGAATGCAACATCCACACAAAACTGGCGCAATAAATGCGCTAAATCGATAGTCCAAATGCTGCAACAAAATTGTACCAATAAGCTTTTCGATGTCAGCAACTTATGGGGAAAGGAGGGTTACCTTATCACATCCACTTTACCAAAAAGCTATTGTATAAACAACATAAAGGTGCATTACTTCGACATACAATTGTCTATTATCTTTGTTCTTATAGCACAACAAACTTTGGAACCGTAGAATGGAGTTGAAGTGTAAAGACTTTACTCTAGTATTACCTAGAACATAACAAGAACTCAATCTTTTAATCTTGCGAAGAAACAACACTTCCAATTCAGATGTTTTGCACCATTTGAGTTTGGTTGACTGGGGTTGGATGCCATCTCAAAAAGTCTAAATGTGCTTAGCTTCAAGCATGAAAAACCATTCACAATGCTCTACCATGCAAATTTTTCCATTAATTCTCAAATAATCTTCCTACATGTGGTGAGTTGATTTATGGTGCTTGAGTTGGTCTTGCCCACCTAGGTTTGATTCTCTATGAACCCATGGGTTGATAATACCAAAAGGCAGTAATGCTCGAATGACTCAAAGAAATATTTCTTGAAAGTCATAAATTGTCCTTTTTGTGTCACGCCAAGTAGATTCAATGAATCAGCTCGGTAAGCATTCACTTATAACAAAAAAAAAGTGGCGCGGAATTGCTCTTCATTCTCCAGGAGAGAATGAATGATAAGCTCATGGAGATCCACCTCTATATACATAGTCCAGGTGGGGTCATCTCCGACCATAGGAGTCACGCATGACTATCGACATGCATGACCATCGACACGCGGCAGTTGTGCACACTGACGCGGGTCCATAACAAAGAGTTGCCTCATGCCAATAGGACATTGACACGTGGAACCCAAAAGACCTATAGCTCCAGACCAGCATTCCGTCCCACAAGCGAGAAGGGAGTCCAATCACAAAATCCATTGAAATACTTTCCCATTTCTTGTTGGGATTCTCCAAAGGATGTAAAAGACCTGCAACTTTGAGTCTTTTTGTTTTATTTTGTTGGCATTTGCTATCAGGACATCTAGCCAGATGCGACCGAAAAATCCATCGGTTTGACAAAGATCCCAAAGTGAAACATACAAATTAGATTGGATTTCAACAAAGTATAACTGATTAATCTCTCCAATCCGACTCAAGGCATCGACAACATTTTTCGACGTACCTTTACGATACCTAATGTCGAACACGAACTCCTTAATGAGTTCCGACCATCTAGCCTTACAGCCACGAAGGTCCTTGAAATCACAAATGTACTTTAGGGATTGGTGATCAATCATCCCCGTAAATCTGGCACCGTAGAGATAATGCCTCCAGATCTTGCCTTAGAAGATCCAAGACAATATGAAGATGCTCTTCATGCTCCTCAAGGGTCCAACTATAAATTAATATGTCATCCAAATACACCACCACAAACTTTCCCAGATGAATATCGTTCATCATCAGGCGCATTTGTGAGTCCAAAAGGTAAAACTCAAAACTCGTAATGGTCGTACTTGGATCGAAATCTAGTCTTAGGAACATCCTCGTTCCTAATTCTTAATTTGATGGTATCTTGATCTAAGGTCAATCTTGGAGAAATACTTAGCTCCATTCAGACGATCCATTAGATCATCCATCCTAGGTAAGGGATATCACATAAACGTGTGCCGCCATCCTTTTTACTAACCAAAAGGATTGGTGCTCCCCAAGGGGACTTACTAGGCCGAATATGGCCCATCCTAAAAAGTTCTTGTAATGCTTAGAAATTTCATCCTATTCCTTGATGCTAACTCTGTATGGAAAAAGAGATACAGGTTGGCTACCAGGAAGCAACTCTATTTGATGGTCGAACTCGACACTCCTTTGGGGAGGTAGGGCATCAGGTAGTTTTTCAGGAAAAACATCGCTATACTCATGCCTAAGTTTGTTAAATATTTTTCCTTAAGGTGAATTAACACTTAAGGGATTATTTACAGACACATTCAAGGCAAATGCGATAAATCAATATTCTCTAAATTGCACGGTCATCCACATAAACTTCATCTTTCAAAAAGCAAAGATAAACTTTATTACCAACGTCTTTCAAATAACGACTTCTAAAGCAGAAACCATAGGATCAAAAGGCCTATTTACATCGCCTTTCAGTTCAACCAATGAGCCATTATGCAAAAAGGAAATACTATGAGTAACATAGTCCTTTCTTAAGGACTCATTTTTGGAGTAAACCCACTCCTTTCCTAAGAGACTGTCTACGCTATCCAAATTCATAATATGGTATATGAGGCGGATCCTGATAATCCCTACCATTTTGAATCCTTTACCAAGTGCCATAGGGAAACCCCCAACATTTTGAACAATTTTTTGAAAGTTGTACGCAATGTAGGTGTTTTATAAGTGTTGAATCAAGACATGTGAAATGAAATCAGGTCAGGACAATTATCTAGGCCTCAGCATGTAGGTAGGCGAGGGTCGAGGGTAAGGTATGGTGGTATGGGACACCATGGCTCCAAGCTTGCTTGATGGTGGTCTATAGCTCCAGTGCACGGAGGAGAGGTGGCAGTACCTCTATGGTTGGGTGGTAACGTAGCGTTCGTCACCTCTTTGTGTCTTAGCAATGACCGGCACGACGATGGAAATTCTAACACAAACCTTGTCTTCCTGTCCTGCTACTATGTATCCCTCTGGATGCTCCATGTGAACTTCCTCCTCTAGAAATCCATTCAAGAATGCACTCTTAACATCCATTTGTTGAATATCCCTTCCATATTGAGCTGCCAATGACAAAACTGTCCTCATAGTAGTTAACTTAGCAACTAGTGCAGAATACCCTTTTGCAATCAACCTTGCCTTATGTTTGTCTATAGAACCATTTTATACTTAGTTCTATAGATCCACTTACATCCAATAGCCTTTTTACCTGTAGGTAACTAAACAAGCCTCCAAGTCTTGTCTTTATGATTGAGCTATACTACTCATCCATAGCTTTTCTCCGATCCTCTTGTTGATCCTGGTCCTCATGATGCTTTTCAAGCCTAGCAGATCTCTAGACTCTCCCTATTCCAAAATAACACTATCCTTGATAGTTTCATAGTACCATCTAGGTAGTCTGCTAGTATTTGATGTAGGATGCTTCTCCAAGTGAAGTTGGAGGCGAGTAAGTATCCCATGTACTTGATCTTCCTTGATCTCTCCTTCCTTTTTCCTTTCTCAACCATGGTCACTCTAGGTACTTGAATTGGTATAGGTGGTACATGTGCCCGAAGAGGATTTACTGGGTCAAATATGGCCCATACGTAATGTTACGAGCTCGTAACCAGTGCCGAACCCTAGAGAACACAGATAGGTCAGATACCACAGTCAGGGTCGTGTCCAGCGTACATGACCAACAGGGCAAGACAGTGTGAGTAGTGTGCCCCAGCATGGTCCATAGCCATGGCGGGCCTAACACAGCCTAGGGACCCTGTCAGCAGGATAGGGCCCCCAGTTGGGTCCCGACGTGCAGTCGGCCACGTCAGTGCCACGTGGCCGACACTTGGCAGTAGCATGCTACCAGTCCTCACACTGGGCTAGGAGGGGCTTACTCTATATCAGGGAGTAGGCAAGGTTGGGTGGATCAGTTAGTGTTTGCCCTACTGTGGTGTTAGGATCTATTACACTGGTATCAGAGCCATCTCCATCCTAGGGAGTTCAGGACAGCAGTAGAGAAAGCTATCAGAAGATAGGAAGGATTTCTCAGATTCTCAGAAAAGAATTGAGGAGGAAAATCGCTGTAGGAACAGCTTTCAAATCCTTGAAATTTGCTGGGAATTTACAGTTGTTTGAGGCACAATCCCTTGTAGAAGATCAGCGCTGAAAAATCAGGGATTTACCCTTGATTTTTATGTATCAGTTGTGGATTTTTGAGCACATTTTAAATAGAAAACGTGGAGCAGGTCCAGCGCTGCCAAATTGGGTGGAAACTTCGAATTTGGAGTGAAATTTTCTGGAATTTGGAGCGGATCTGAGACAGAATCGTGGGTGCAGGTCCAGCGCTGAAGGTCTTTGGCAGGAACCACAAGTTTGCAACTGTTTTGGGTCCTAAAACGGGAATTTTGGAGCAAAAAGTATACACCTCAGACAGCGAGGGAAGGGGCCAAGACGATCAGAAGTTTGTTTCTTTTTCTTGGTACCTTGATCTCTGATTTTTCCGGACAGCAGATCTGAAAGCAGTGGAGGAAGAGCTGAAAGGGCTTTTCTTGATTCTCTCTGTGGAAGTACAGTTCTCAGAAAGAGCTAAGTTTTCTTTCCCTCCTTGTACAGTTGTAAATTAGTCTTTTAGACTTTTTTTCCTTCAGAAGTTAAGGTAGCTCTCTTTCAGTTCCGAAGATGACCACTCCTCAGGGACCTGATCAACCCCTGGAGAGAGGCTTCGACGAACTTGAAACAGAAGCCTTGGCTTACAAAAAAGGGAAGGAACCCATGGAAGTGGAAGAACAGGAATAGTTCGCCGAAGAACTCGACGAACTGGTTACCAAGGAGCAGTTCCTCCAATTGGTAACAGAAGTGGATGAACTGAAGTTGGCATTAGCCAATTTCAAGTCCAGTGTGGACGACTCGTTCGCTGAACTCAAAAACTTGTTTTTGAGTTCCGCGAAAGGAAGCCTTCCCTCCACTTCTCAGTTATCCCCTTCTCCACTTCCATCAGTTTCGGGTGAGACTTTACGGTCTCACCCCAGTGTTTTTAAAGATTTAAAGCCTCCTACTTTTAATGGGGAAGAGAAGGATAGAAATGCAGATATTCTACAAACCTTCCTCAGCAAATGGAAGAACATTCATGCTCTTAAACAGACCCCTGACCATTTGCAAGCAATTGAGGCCAGTCTTTCTTTAGGGCCTATGGCCTATAAGTGGTGGTTAAATCTCCAGGAGACTGGGCAGACTCCCCGGTCATGGAAAGCTTTTGAAGAAGCTTTCCTAAGAGAATTTCTACCAGAGAATGAACTTGATAGAGCCTGGGAAGCCTGGGAAAGAACAGTAATGGACAAGTCCCTCATCCAATATATCTCGCAGTATCGAGAAGCAATTTTAAAGATTAAAAATATGGATGACTATCAAAAAATCAGGGGATTTGTCCGTGGCCTCAAAGATGAATATAAAGTAGAGGTCCAGAGAAACTCGCCTACTACCCTTGAGCAAGCTCTCAGATATGCTCAAATCTATGATGATTCAGTGGGTAGGAAGAGAGCGAGACAGCAACCACTTTCTGAGCAGCTTCCTCAGAAAGACTTTCAATTTAAAAAGAAATTTTTAAAAAGAAAGAAAGAAGATAAATTTAAAGGTGAAGCTCCTCAGAAACGCCCTTCACTCATACAGCCCTTAAAACCAGATGATTTTGAGAAAGCCAAACAAGAACGTTTGTGCTTTGTGTGTATGGGCAAGGGACACACAGTCAGACAGTGTCCCAAGGGGCCTTTCACTAAAAAAGATAAGAAAGATAAAAAACAAGTTCATCTTGTTCAGACTGTATGTTTCCCCAGTGACTCGACAGCTTCCGAGATCAAAGTGTATCATGAAGATCATGAACACTGTTGCCAGCTGACCTCTGCAATGCTAGCGAGACCCTTCAGCTTTGGGCCGCATGACCTAGTACGTATGCATGGGAAAGTTGGTAACCAGTCAGTAAGAGTCATGGTTGATGATGGGGCAACCCATAATTTCATCAACCACACCCTGGTTAAAAAGCTTAAACTACCAGAAGTACCTAGTCAGCATAGGTACATAGTTTCATTAGCTAAGGGTGAAGATAAAAAAATATGGGAAACTATGGTAAGTAAGTTAAATCTTGGTATTCAGGGGTACCAAGATCAAATAAACTTTCAGATAATGCACCTGGATCGAACAGACATTGTTCTCGGGAGAGATTGGCTCTACAGTTTAGGACCTTCCCTCCACAGAAACTATCAGGAGAACACCCTCAGCTTTCAGTATAAAGGCCGAGAGATCCAGTTGCATGGGGAGCATGATGTTCCCAACAGCCCTATGGTCTGCAGTTCAGAGCTCTGTCAGCTAATCGGAGACGAAGACCATCAGGTATTTTAAAGATGTTTTTCCTGAAGATTTGCCACATGGTTTACCACCTAGCAGAGAGGTAGATCATGTAATAAACCTAGTACCAGGTACAGCACCTGTTTATAAACCTCCGTATCGGGTCAGCCGAACAGAGGATGAAGAAATAACTAGGCAGTTAACAGACTATCTTGGGAAAGGCCAAATTCAGACCAGTAGTTCACCATGGGCCTCACCAGTCCTATTGGTGAAAAAGAAGGAGGGGTCTATGCGTCTTTGCGTAGATTACAGAGCCCTCAATAAAGTCACAATTAAGAATAAATACCCTATGCCTCGGGCAGACGAGTTGTTTGATCAACTCGACGGGGCTAAGTTTTTCAGCAAAATAGACCTCAGATCGGGATATCATCAAGTCCGTATAAAATCGGAAGATGTCTCGAAAACAGCTTTTAGGACTCGTCACGGTCATTATGAGTTTAAGGTGATGCCATTTGGGCTCACAAATGCTCCAGCTACCTTTATGACCTTGATGAACAGTGTCCTCAGACCATACTTGGGTAAGTTTGTAGTCGTATTTTTAGATGACATCCTCGTCTACAGCAAAACGAGGAAGGAGCATCTAAAACACCTCAGAAAGGTGTTTCAACTGCTCAGAAAGCATAAGCTTTATGCTAAACAATCCAAGTGTGAATTCTTCGTTGAAGAAGTAGCATATTTGGGTCACATTATCTCTTCAGATGGGATTAAGATGGACCCAAATAAGGTTAAAGCCATACTCAGTTGGCTGAGACCTCAGAATATTTTGGAACTTCAAATCTTTCTTGGTCTGGCGGGATATTACAGACGATTTGTCAAGGAATATGCTCAGATAGCAGTCCCTATGACAAATCTCCTTAAGGGGAAGGGAAAGGAGTTCATTTGGGAGTCCGCACAACAGGAGAGCTTTGATGCTCTCAAAACAGCCTTAGCTACAGCACCAGTTTTAAAGGTCGTCGACCCCAATCAGCCATTTGTGGTCGAAACAGATGCTAGCGACTTTGCAGTAGGTGCTGTGCTAACTCAGGGTGGACGACCAGTTGCGTTCGAGAGTAAAAAACTCGAGCCAGCACAGACTAGGTATAGTGCCTATGAAAAGGAACTCTTTTCTATAGTCCATGCCCTTAAGACTTGGAGGCATTATTTGTATGGTGCCAACTTTGAGGTCCTGACAGACCATGAGAGTCTCAGATACCTTTGCAATCAACCTGAGCTTAGAGGTCGGAAAGCTCGTTGGGCAGAGTTGATGCAAGAGTTTGACATGTCTATCAGATATAGGCGTGGAAAATTCAATACAGTAGCAGATGCCCTTAGCAGAATGCCTATGATAAACGAGCTGAGTTTTACTCAGATTCGTAATGAGTTACTCGAGTCCTTGAGAGGGAAATGCCAGCATGATGCATTCTTCTCTATTATCTGGAACTCAGTCCAGAACAGACAGTTACAGACTCCAGAACCAGTTCCCGGGGCTGGTGCCAGTTCATCCAAGAATATGGCAGCTTCCGTTGAGGATGATGATGAGTCCGAGTATACGTCATCAGATGACGTTGAGGATTCTGAGCCTGTATTACCCAAGCAAACCCCAGTGGTTGAGGGTCAGTTGACTCAAGGATTCAAATGGAAACAGTATTCCATTCAGGATGAGTACTTGCTCTATAGAGATAGAGTATGTGTCCCCAATTCAGAGGATTATAGGCAGCAGGTCCTATATGAATGTCATGACAATCCTAGCGCGGGACACCCAGGCATACAGAAGACCTATGAGCTTCTTCGTAGGCAATTTTTCTGGCCCAGTATGAAAAGGGACGTCCACCAGTATGTAACCAGTTGCCAGAAATGTCAAGTAAATAAAGCAGAGCGTTTAAAGGCAGGAGGGTTGTTGCATCCCTTAGAAATACCAGCTGGTAAATGGGAGAGTATCTCCATGGATTTTATAATAGGCCTGCCTAAAACCCAAAAGGGTAATGACGCTATATGGGTCACAGTTGACCGTCTGACCAAAATGGCTCATTTTATTCCGACCAAAACAACCGTTAGAGCTCCAGAGTTAGCGAGGTTGTTTGTAGACGGGCTATTTAAATTGTACGGTCTACCTTCCGGCATAGTCAGCGACCGGGACAGTAAGTTTACTGGAAATTTTTGGAAGGCAGTATTCCATCATCTCCATACTAAACTTAATATGAGTACCACCGACCATCCACAGACGGACGGTCAAACAGAAAGGGTAAATCAAGTGCTGGAGGATATGCTTCGTGCATACGTCAGCAAGAGGCAGACTAATTGGGAGGAGTATCTCTCGATATTAGAGTTTGCTTACAACAGTACCAAACATTCAGCTACGGGATACAGCCCATTTATGCTGATGTACGGTTTTCAGCCACGCTCACCCACAGTTGTAGGGTTTAAACAAGAAAAAGTTGAAGCAGCCAGAAACTTTTTAGAAGACCTAAACCAGATGATAGAACATGCTAAGCGTAGCATTAGGCAGTCCCAGGATCGAGCCAGGCA
Source organism: Diphasiastrum complanatum (assembly GCA_029204225.1). Lineage (NCBI taxonomy): Eukaryota > Viridiplantae > Streptophyta > Lycopodiopsida > Lycopodiales > Lycopodiaceae > Diphasiastrum > Diphasiastrum complanatum. Next base: position 54,536 of record MU832831.1, on the reverse strand, counting down.
TTATGCAGATCCACACAGACGGGATGTGCAGTTCTCCACTGGTGAGAGAGTCTACTTGAGAGTCCCAGTTGACTCTAAAACCCTCAAATCAGGAGTGTGTGCTAAGTTGTCTCCAAGGTATTGTGGTCCCTTTACCATCAATAGGAGACTAGGCGAGGTCACCTATGAACTAGAACTCCCACACAGCAGTAAGGTTTTTCCAGTTTTTCATGTAAGTCAGTTACGAAAAGCCTTAACCAGATCAGATAATCTGGTAGGGGACAGTGTTCTAGTTCTCCCATTGGATCCTCAACAACCTCCACATGAACCAGAGGAGATTCTTGATAGTAGAGAGACGCAGACTCGTCATACTCTATACCGAGAATATCTGGTTAAGTGGAATGATCAGCCTGTTGAGAATGCCACTTGGGAAAGAGGCAGCGTCCTTCGCAAGATTTTTCCAGACTTTGTCTTAGAGGACCAAGACGGTTCTTAAGGGGGAGGGAGTGTTACGAGCTCGTAACCAGTGCCGAACCCTAGAGAACACAGATAGGTCAGATACCACAGTCAGGGTCGTGTCCAGCGTACATGACCAACAGGGCAAGACAGTGTGAGTAGTGTGCCCCAGCATGGTCCATAGCCATGGCGGGCCTAACACAGCCTAGGGACCCTGTCAGCAGGATAGGGCCCCCAGTTGGGTCCCGACGTGCAGTCGGCCACGTCAGTGCCACGTGGCCGACACTTGGCAGTAGCATGCTACCAGTCCTCACACTGGGCTAGGAGGGGCTTACTCTATATCAGGGAGTAGGCAAGGTTGGGTGGATCAGTTAGTGTTTGCCCTACTGTGGTGTTAGGATCTATTACACGTAACTACTCCTATAGTTGCCTAGCAACTTCATCTTCTTCCTTTGGGCTCATCCTATAGGGAAATAACGATACAAGAGAGCTATTAGGAAGGAGATCTATGTGATGGTCTACACCCCTAGAGGGGGGGTAGACCACAGGCAACCGCTCAGGGAACACATCATTGTATTCCTCCCAAAGTCTTTTAAAGATTTTACCTTCAGGGGTATCTTCTAAGTTAACCTCTGAAAAAAGACAATGCTCTAGGAAAAGACAATACATCAATATTAAAGTTTTGAGTAACAAAAGCATCTATATAACAATCATCTTTCAGATAGCATAATACGAGTGATACTCAGAATCTAATAAACATTGATTGGCTTCATGAGCACTTACAAAAGGTAGATCGGGCACATCACCTTTAAGATGAATTAATGAGCCATTATGCAAAAAGGACGAAATATGAGTTACATAATCCTTCTTTAATGACTCATGCCTAGCGTAAAACCACTCTTTACCTAGGATTAAATCTACCTTATCAAGATTCATGATATGGAAAGATAAATTATCTGCATAGTCCTGAATCTTCAACGATAAGCGAGGGACAATGGTCCCAGACCTGCTCCTCCCCACTCGCTGCCATCCTGACCATGTACTTGTGGTCACTTGGTGCAGTTGCCACCTTGAGCTTATGCACCAATTTTGCATTAATAAAGTTTTGTGTGGAACCATCATCGAAAAGAACACTCACGGCTTGGCTGCCTACAAACCCATTCATACGAATGAGGTCATGAGGTCCAAATACCACAATATTAAAGCAACAATTATTACAAATTCTTAAAGGATACATCTATGCAAGAAATTGAAGAATCACCTGGTGCCTTTAAAGAATGGCCACCTTTCTTCTGTTTCTTCAGGCAGTCCTTTGACAGATGCTCCTTCTGCAAACAGGAGAAACATAACATGTCGCTCTTTGCCTTGTCGAAGTCCGCTCTCTCCAACCGAGGCCGTTTCTTCTTCTTTCCCAAAGCAGAAGCTATGTCAAAAATCTTCATCTTGCCCTTCTTAAAGGAGGTGCCTGAAGAGGGTTTGTCCTTGGGTTTGCTACTCTTTGCAAGTTGAGGCGTGCATGTCATCATAGATTCTAGCGAAGCGCACCACTTTTTCCAAGGTTAGTGGCTGATTCCAACGAACTTCCAACTAGTATTCTTAAATGCAACTTCAGAAGAACTCCGTCTATCCGGTTAACAAACTGTGAAGCCGCCTCCTGAAAGTCCTGAAGATAGACGTCCAACGATTTCGTGCCCATCTGCAGAGTGGCAAACCGACGATAAAATTCGAAATCGTCCAAGACCAACATAAATGTTGCCTTAAAGGCTACCTGAAAGTCATCCCAAGTTGTAGGAATCATAGCCCGCTCTTTAAGGTCCTGCCCTCAAGAGTACACCTTATCACATAGAAACATGATGGCAGTAGCGATCCATGAGCTATCTGGCAGATCGTGCAGGGAGAAGTAAGAACTCCATCGATCTAGCCACCAAGAGTACACCTTATCACAAACATGCTGGCAGTAGCGATCCATGAGCTATCTGGCAGATTGTGCATGGAGAAGTAAGAACTCCATCGATCTAGCCACGCCAAAATAACATCTTGGTGCCTATCTTTTTTCTCCCTTGTGAAATACTATGGGGTAAACATCGGGTTAAGGAGGGCTTGTCGAGATTGTGCCATAGCCTTCATCTCTGCCTCCGCCCATTCATGCTTTGACTGCATGTCATTGATTTGTTGTTGTAACAAATGAATGGCAAGCACCATTTTGTCCATATCAGCCGCTGCTGGGCCTAGAGGGTTCCTTCCACTGGAGAGTCCATGGAAAAGAGAGAGAGAGAGAGGTGTTGCAAGAAACTTGAGGATTTTCGGCAAACAACAATATAAAAACCGCCAAAAACAAGTGTGTAAGGCTCAAGATACTTGAAAATGCAAACTTAGAGAGCTCAACTTGCAACTTGAGAAGTGGAGTGAAGGAATGTCAAAGTACGTTCCTTTAGCCCCTCCCCCAAGCACCTCACACTCATTTCATGCAAAAAGGACAAGTGGGCTTCAAAAAGAAGCCACTTGTCCTTTCTAGAACCTTACGCCAAGATGGAGGCCCAAGAAGTTTCCACTTGGCTTGTGGAACCCAAAAATTTATTCCACCTATGTACCACTCCACTCTCCAAGAGAAGTGCACTCTCTCTTGGAGCTTACAAATACACAGGGAGGAGAAAGAGAGGAGGCGGTACGGCCATACCTGACAGGCATACCAGAAGGCATATAGCTGCCAAGATCCTTCAAGCTTGGATTGAACTTTCTTTTAAGCCATCTCTTGGCTTCAACTTTGAATGATGGGGTTTAGAAAATTTCCCAGCTCCAAGTTAAAGTTTAGAACTAACATTTTTTTTTTAAATCAAGGTTTCAAAGAAACTAAGAATTTACATTCTTTCCTAAAGAACCAAGAAAACTTAAAATTTTCAAGATTTAAAGGTTCAAAAGGAAAAAGAATTCACTACCAGGAAGACAAGCAAGTTTACTACTACAAACTAATTTCATTCCCAACAACCATATACAACTGCTTTCCAAAAATTAACTTGAAATAAGGTTAATGGATTTACAACCACATCCCAAGGAGGAATAACAAAACCGCAAGAGCATAAAAGAGAACGTGTGCACCTAACAAAAGAATCGGCGGCTCTAATACCAACTGTTACAACTCCCATAGATCTCCAATAGCTTTAAAGGCTGACGCACACCCCCATACAAGTGACAACGCACCATAACCGCCCATCCGTGGGGTCACTGCCAATCCACATGTTACAACTCCCTAGGATCATCGATTGCCTTGAAGGTTCCGCACACCCCATACTAGTGACGACGCACCGTAACCGCCCAACCGTAGGGTCACAACCGACCCACCCCCATGCCCTGGAGCAATTGACATAATCATGCCCGGTCAAGCCTCCTACGATAACTGGCGTCCCATACCACCAGCCATCGCACTCGACTCTCCCTAGCACACATCTCATAGCCTGGAGATACATCCTGGCTCATGCACGTGCTCTCCATCCACCAACTCCCGGGTAGACTGAGTCAATGGAAAGAGGGAGACCCCCCCACTATATAGGCATAGCACAGTGGGTCCCATCAAGCACAGTCCAGCCTGCGACACGTGACCACCTAGGATGGTGACGCGTGGCACCTAGACATGTCGATAACTCCAGTCCTGCGTCATGCCCCTTGCGAGGCCGTCACTGAAGGGCGTACCATTATGGTACATAACATTCCCCCCCCTCCATAAAAACTTCCTTCTATGGGAAGAAACCAGGGAATCTAAGTCTTAAACCATCCTCCTTCTCCCAGGTGTCCTCATCATCTGACTTATCTTTCCAACGAATCGGATGTTCAAAAATCAAGCGATTTCTCAGCTGATGTCGATGAGTATCCATGATCCTTTCCGGTTCATGGGGTACAAAAGCAGTCAAACCCTCCAATAGAACTAGATCATCTGTGGAAATCAGGTAATCTTTCCCACCAAGTCGTTCCTTTAAACGACTAACATGGAATACAAGATGAACCTTAGTTCCAAGAAATCCGCTGCAGCTTGAACCTTGAGACCTTTGAGTCCAACGGAGATAGGGGAACGAGGCTAACGCCGTACAAGAGCATAAAAGGACTAAAACCAATGGCAGAATGTTTCATACTATTGTATGCGAACTCAACCATTGGGAGATACTTTTCCCAATTTGATTGTCGCCTGGAAACGTATGTGCGAAGCATATCTTCCATCGATTGGTTGACACGTTCGGTCTGACCATCGGTTTCAAGGTGATCCGTTGAGCAGTGAGCAGTTAAAATTTATAATGTTAAAAGGATTGATTAATCATTATACATGTACAACGTGTTGTGGCCCGACCTCCTCAATGGCAACGAAAATATGTGTGAACATGTAATCGCCAGTCACTGCCACCCCAGAGGTATCGATGGATGTCAAAACATTGTCCTATGTGTGAACATGTAATCGCCAGTCACTGCACCCCAGAGGTATCGATGGATGTCAAAACATTGTCCCCATGTAAGAAGACACCAAGATATTCAATATGTGGCGCTTCCTTGCATCGCTCCAACCATCAGATATGATGGTGCAGCCATGCCTAATTCACAGGTGACAACATCATAGGATTATAGCAAATTGCAATGATCAATGATCTCAGATCACTCATGATTCCAATTTCCTTATTCTAATTTCTTGAGACTTGAAAGTTGAAACTCGAAAGCTAAACATGAATTTAACATGCCACACAATACATATGTCATACAATTTGCAAAGTTGAAGACTGAAGTTCAAAGTTCAAACCCTAGACCCTCAATGCGGAATGGCCTTGAAAGTTGAAACTTCAAACAACACTGAAAAGAGCAAATGTTGAAAACTTAAAACTTGAATTGGCGTAGCAAAACCTGGCATATCAGTCCTAAGGGCAAAAACCGACACTACTTGCAATCTTCTAGGCATCAAGAAACATAGCCTAACATCTTACGACATGTCAATCGGAACCCTATAGCTCACTTCACAAATTAGGGCAAAAAGCGACCCAAAAAGTGAGCACCACATCCATAACTCGACGTATGGATTGTAAGCATGAAAACTGCATTAGGAAATACAATCTAGCAGCTCCCAGGCCCTCAATCTGATACCTACAGCTTATTTTATAGGACCAGAAAAAGCACCAAAAAAGAACAATGCATTCATAACTTCAAGTTGTGCCGTAATGGCCAAAACAGACATTCTAGGCATTTCTGCAGGCATGAGGAAACACAGTCTAGCACTTTACATCACCCCAATCAAACACCTACAGCTAGTTCTATACATTTTTCAAAAATCACATGTGGGCTTACCAAAAACCTGGATCTGATGATTTCGAGCTCCATGCTCATTTCCCGTGCCTGACATTGTGCCCACTCCGTCTCAATCGTCGAATAGATGCTCATAGAGTGCTCAAGAGCCTTGATCCGGCATGCATAGAAAAATTTCCAGCAATTTTTCTCCTCCAGCGGGCACAAACAGAATGCAAAAAAATTTGGATGTTTATTGCAAAAAAAATTTGCATTCCGGACAGCATTCTGCTTTCCGGAACACAGACCCCCCAGAATGCGTATCGCTACATAGATGGGACATTTGTGATTACCTTCACCTCTCCTGATGAAAACTTGACTGGAACTATGCCCTTTCCATTGACCTTGTGTGTAGAATTATTCCCCAAGCACAACCCTTGTCCATCACTTAACTCTTCAAATGAACTAAACCAATCAATGTGAGGAGTCATGTGCTTTCAATTACCAGAATCAATATACCAACCCCCATAAGTGGGGTTTGTGTAGCCAATGCAACATAGAAAAGTTCAACTTGCTTTACGTCATCTTGCTCTTCCTTTGCAACTCCATCCACATAATTTCCAAATTGCTTCTTGGATCCTTTTTCTTGATCAACTTGCCTCTTCTTGCACTCAAAAGCACAATGGCCATACTTTTGCCAATAGCTGCAATTCTTCCTACAAGGTGTAGAAGAGGATTCGAAGTCTGACTCCTCTTCCCTATCCTCCTTACTTGTAGCCTCCACTGTCTAATCCTCTTACTTGTGCCCATCTTCTCATGCTCTGATAGCATGTTGAAACCTACAGATCATCCTAAATAGAATCATAACTATGATAGATGACAAACATCAAAGCTCAAGCTCCTTGACAAGAGAGATGGATTACAACAAGTGAATAATTCACTGGTGAGAGGGTATGGTAACCCCTCAAGCTCCAAAAGATCTTGGATTCCATCTGTCATGCATGCATGATAATTATCCACGAGGTGTCACTTACTAAATTCAGCTCTAGGTGTCAAGTGGACCATGTGTCCTACTTGCTAAGATGTGCATAAGAGGGGTTCATAATGTATTTAAGTGATACCCTCGTGGCATATGAACTTACAACTTAAAATAATGCAATGCCTAAACGGGTAAGGGGTGAAATAGGCATTCATTTCAACAAATCTCACCCTCATACAGAGTAAGAAGGCCTCCCCCCAAGAGGCAAGAGGAGGGATGTGGATAACTTTCAAACATGGGCCAATTTTAATGAAAAGTAACTTTCCAAAGGCTGATGCATAGGGATCTAGTGCCTAGACTTTACTTGGACCCACGAATTACTATTGGACCAAAATTGGGTCCAACTCAACTAAAACTGACTTAGCATGGTCTAAATAATAAACCTAACCCATGGTTACACAAGTCTCGACCTTTTGGGTCAAAGTAACCTATGGGAAACTAACATTATCATTTATTACTTCTAACACCCTCCTTAAATGATAATGTAAAAAAACCGAACATGACATGAAGTACGAAAAATTGCAACAAAAATGTTGCATGCTGCCCAAAACTCCACGTAACCAAAAAAGAAAAAATGTAGCTTGTTGTCCAAGCTTAATGCCGCCAGCCACAAGCTGAAATATGGATTTGCAATCCATCAATGGTTCCCACATGATGCCATAAGTCTTCTTACCACAAGAAACATAAAGAAGAGTATGATACTCTTTTACCATCACATCCTCCCGAATCTTACTATCAATGATCTGCTCACCAGCACTAGGCAAGACAACACCGTCATCATAAGAAGTAAGCGTCAAAACATGAAAATTAGCATAAGGTACTGATTTTGGTGAGGCATGTGTGTTTCCTCCAAGGTAATAAGATGCTTTGCTATCCCGCAAAGACTCGGACAACCAACAAGAGGCTGTAGCAGGCTGTCCAACAGCCACAAAATCACCAATGCTTTGCTGTCCAAAGTGTTCCAAATGTGGACCTTGCTGTCCAAAAACCTTCCGCAGGCCGTTCCCGATGCATAATAGGATGCTCACGATGTAACATAGGCTGAAAATGATCAATAAACCATGGCTGAATCTGGTGTCCACCACCTTCAAGAAAAAAACCAACAGCTTGCCACTTTGAGCACCCAAAAAATCCAGCAACACACCACTTTGAACTAATGTACTAATTGACATGATTTTTTCCCCTCCTCCATTAGTACAAAATGGCTTCAAAGAATGCTTGATTTCAGCCTTTTCCAAAACATTATCTTGAGAAGCTTGCTCATAAAGTTCTTCACTAATGCATCCATCATTTGCAACAAATGGCTCAAGAGAAGAAGAATGCTTTACCATACCAACATTCCGATGCAAACTTGTACTTGTAGAAAGACAATGATCAAACTTTGCATGACATTGCTCTTCTACCTTCAAAGAGGATGAAGTAGAGAGGAGAAAGCATGATGATGAATCCTTTATTCGGTACATCTTTAAAAGTGTTTCCCAAGCACTTTTAGAGGTCTTGCAAAATCTCAAATGATATAAGATAGATCTTGTTACCGATAAAATCTTGATCATCACGTCGATGCAAAATCTCAGCTTGCAACTCCATGAAGAATAGTTGGTGCCATCCAACATATCTTCACCTAAACAAGTACGAATTGCTCCCAAATCTCTTGCCATAAGAACCAGCCAAGAAGATAAACGTTTTCAAACCCTAAATGTGCCCTAAAAGACACAAAAACCAGCAAGTATCAAATCTGACAAATCAGCACCGGAATGTGTCGAAAACACACGTTAGATGGATGTAGGAACTCGCCCTCCTACAAGCCTTGTGTGCTGAAAATTTCAACCTGAAACTCAAAAACCAGCAAGCAAAGAATCAAGTTAGCCTCCAACAAAGCTTTTTCGGAACCCTTCTTTCTTGCCAAAAAGTGTGAACAATACACACACGGATAGGGCTATTGCAACACCCTATAAATGGTAATATGCTGTCCAATTTTCAGCCTCGGAATGTGATCGGATCATCACAAAAAAATTAGCGCCTTCTTCCACACCTGGAAACAAGCAAAAAGAAGCGGATCTTCACTTTGTAAAATCAGCAAGGATGCTGATTTTTCAGCCAAATCAGAAGAATAGAAATTGTTTGTAGATGGACGCTCTCCTGCAAAGGAGCAAATCTGAAAAATAGGGCAGCAGCGGACCAACGGAAGTAGGATAAACCTACACGGATGTGGGCGACCTAAAAGAAGCCCCGAAGAAGATAAGTAATGGCGCCTTCCTGCAACCTGAAAAATCAGCAAACAACAACTTGATTTCTGGGTGCCCGAAATCATGTTATCTTCTTTGATGTGTGGCGCCCTCCTGCAAAACGGAAAAGAGTCAAAAAACGGATCTTCACTCCAATTGTGATCCCTAAGTGAAGACGATCTCTTTTGGTAGGGCACCCTAAATCAAGCATAAAAGATCCATGGCTCTGATACCATGTAGGAAATCAAAGTGCCAACAAAGAGTACATATAAATAGGCCTTCCAAGGGCCTAGACTCTTCCAAACTCTAAGTTCTAGAACCTTCCAAGACCCACTACTAATTATAGGGCACCCCCAAAAGTCAAGATAGGGTCCCTTAACATAATTAGACTTTACTTGGACCCACGAATTATTACTGGACCAAAATTGGGTCCAACTCAACTAAAACTGACTTGGCATGGTCTAAATAATAAACCTAACCCATGGTTACACAAGTCTCGACCTTTTGGGTCAAAGTAACCTATGGGAAACTAACATTATCATTTATTACTTCTAACAGATTCTCATAGGATAGAGATGGCCTAGTCACGAGATATGGTGAGTACTTACTATAGCTAGGTGCATGAGTTGGCGATTTACAATGGGGTTGTCTAAGTGGCCTCTATACGGGAGCTTTACATGTCATCCCCACAATAGAGGACAAAGAGTGGTTGATTACATCATGGGGTCATTGGACTTTATTCCTCATATCTCAAACTTTGTCAATCTCCTTCCACTTTGTTGGACCGCTCCTTTTTTACCTTTTTCATGAACAATATGGTTATTTGGTCTCCACCCACACCTACACCCCCTTCTCGGGCAACCCAAATACACCTTTGATTCTGCATATACCTCCACTCACTCTCATCCCTGCTCAGTAGCTTCCCTATGGACAATCCACAAGCCACTTTGCTCACACATCCCTTCACAATGCTACATCTATCACCTTTCCATCTACATTTTTTAATCATTCGCAGGCCAAGTGACATGAAGTCTCCAAATACCTAATATGATGATAAAGATCAGAATCTACATCTCCTTGTGTTGCAAGTCTACAATACATCCCACTCTCTTTTGAAAGATCTCCAAAAAAGATACAGTTCTACTTGTCGTAAGAAATTGGCTGACTATAAACACTCCAAGAACAAGAGACTTCTTGATCTTCATCCTCATGATCCTTTCGTTTCCTCTTACAATTATCTATGGGTTCTCTTCACAAGCCTAATTTTGATATGAGACCTACAAAGCTATGGGATAACTAGAAAAGGGGAAGACCACCCTGGTCAATATGTTGAGAGTAAGTGCCACCTCTTTGACACACTAGGCACACTAATAGCCATACATGCTGCTAAGATATAGGGTACAGCCATTAGACATGCAACGTGAAATAGCATCTCTTCCCTCCAAATTAGTATGTTCTCATAACTTATTCGTGGCAACCCCATATATTTGTTTTGGCAAAGTTTGCAACCATTTAGGCTGTGTTGTCTATTACATTATCTCATCATAGGTCAATATTGCCGCTTGTTTCGGAACCAGCCAACTACTTTACATTTGCTAATAAAGTATGAGGATCAACGATGTGTGTACATCTAGTACATTATAAAGAGCAATCACATCCTTTTTCTCCATATGGAAAAATAGATAACCAAATCCAAATGACAATTCTCATTACTTCCAAGCATTGGGATCGGTGCCAAACAGTTCCACCCTAGCATCATATCCAGCAATGGGCTTCACACCGTACAAGTGACACACCATCATTAGCAGTATTAGCTGCTCACACAACCATATTCTCTATCACATCATCTTTTGGTTCTCTACATAGCCAGACACATGACACATCAAACAATCAAAGAAACTGACATTTTATGTACATAACTTTATTTCATTAGTTTTCCCACTACTAGTTGTCGCTTTTGCACTACAAGACATTCATGACTTAGGCATATTGTTAAAAACGATTATTTCATGCTGATCATTATTTAGCTTATGCTATGGAAAATGCTTAAGCTAAGTGGTTTTTTCATGCACACTTCAAATGTATCAACAATCTCACATACCTTAGGGTATTTGTAAGACATTAACATTCTCTCTCTCTCTCTCTCTCTCTCTCTCTCTCTCTCTCTCTCTCTCTCTCTCTCTCTCTCTCTCTCTCTCTCTCTCTCTCACACACACACACACACACACACACACAAAATTCCAAATAACATGTTTTTTTTAGTTTCAATCTACTTCCTACTTGTTGGAAGGGAATTAAATACCTGGTAGCATGGCAAAAGCGTCTCAAGTATTGTAATTCACACCGTTCAATTCCAAGTGCTTTTAAAACCATTGAAACACATGCTAAACCGCAATCCCAATTGAATTCTTGCCTAACAAGAGGTACCTAATCAAGCCATACTTCAACCTTTCAATTACTATGCAGGTATCATCAAAAGAGACTAAAAATTTCTAATAGAATACAAAGTTTGATACACACAAGGAAGACATCCTACAACGAAGTGATAAACGTTGAGAAACTTACAATCACTTCTTCACAAGGATGTGAAGCATGAACTAGAGAACATGAGGTGAAGGATTGTTGAGCATATGCACTCAAGTGGATAATTTCCCCCGTACAAAGACAATATACATTGGATGCCTAACACTTGTCACAGAGGATATGTACATCTAAGGACACCTATTAATGCAATTAGAAGTTAGATAAGGTCTTCCCGATAGAATATTCTATTTCTTGGATTCCTTTGAATGAGATAACATTGGCAACTCAATAGTCATGCATATTACTTTTTGAACTATGTAAGAAAAGCTTGTAATGCACCAACTAAAAATTATGATTCTTTTCATGTGTAAATTTGATCAAGATTTTAATTAGCGCAATGTCCATGTAGAAAATGACAAGCAATTGGATGATAAAACATCTATAAAAGAACATGAATTATTTTCTCAAATCCCTTACCAGATTCGAAAGCCAACAAAGTCTCAATTTTTGGATTTTAGTAGAAAGGGCTTTCCACTCATCACCACTCTAGGCTTACGTCACTTGCATTGATTTTGAAGGTCAAAAAATTTCTAGGCATCATAAAACTTGAACATAGGAGCAACGACTTTTGCCATCCACAAGGCCTTAGCACTATGTAAGCATCAAGGTCACAAAAAAAACCCTACCTCTCGTGGCAGTTATAAGAAACTGTATGTGTGTGTGTGTGTGTGTGTGTGTGTGTGTGTGTGTGTGAGAGAGAGAGAGAGAGAGAGAGTAAAAAGCAAGAAAAAGGTACATATGAAAAAAAAAACATTTCAATATGCATATAACCAAAGCAAGTGAAAATACGTCTTTAAAAAACCTTGGATGTCATCATGCTCACAATGATATGTATGCTTAGAATTCCATATTGGTCATTAGTCATTAGAGGCCTCAAGAACATACGTAAAATGTCAATAAACTGCTCTTTACATAGACTATCAGGCTAGCAATAGTGACAAAAGCCATCAACAAGTGTAATAGCTACAGATGCGTGGATCCCTAGTACTGTTATGAAATGGTCTAGCATCCTAGTTAGTGATGACTCTTGGATGGTGGCATAGATAAGCAGGTTGGGAGACTATAGAGCTGTGAGAGTCTAGCTCTTGTGTTCATCCTTATGTGGGCATTTTGCATTGCCTTTTTTTCTAGGTATTGGGGTTAGGGATTAGGGATTTAGGGTTTTTGACTTTTCTATAGCGTCTTGAGGGTTTTTGTAACCATGCCTGTGGCGGGACGAGGCGTGTGGTCGGAGGTGGATCTCTTGGAGGGGGATACCGTTGTTTTTACAGGTTCAGGTGCATGCAGATGGTGTTACTTGTTTTGCGGTGCCACCTTTTGCAGCACGACGACGAGGATCAGAGCACACTTGCTTGGTTTGACCAAGCCAGATGGGCGGACCTTGGGTATTGCCCCATGCATGTCAGTTCCTACACTTGAGCGAGAGCGCCTACTGAGCAGCAGCAACGACTAGGCCCAAGGACAGGATCGGGGAGATCCTTCGGCAACCGTTTTTTGACACCTTTGTTGTAATCTATGCATTTGATTTGTGAAAACTTTTAGCATTGTTGAATTGTTTTTTCCTACAATGCAATGATTACTTTTCTGATTTCTGCAGGATGTCAACTATCCAAGAGAAGTGGCTTGAAAGGTGGAATTTCTTCCACAAGCCCATACACGTTGTTGCTCATTTGCTCCACCCTTTGTGGGCTACTGGGGACCATACGCACAGATGCTGAGCTTGTGGACGGCTGGAGGACATACACACAGAATGTGTATCCAAGCTAGGGTTGTCCCTGAAGCACTCGTTTAATTGTGAACAATTTATTTGTGGCATGTGCTTTTTGATGACCCGTTCATTTCGAGAATCTGACAATGTCAGGGCCTCCTCTTGCACAAGATCGAGAGAAAGATGCTAGATTTTGAGCGCAGAAAGGGATGTTTCATTGGATCTTGGAGGGGCATGAGAGTTTTTGCCAGAACCACTCACGCGGTGGGGTGGGGTGGGCAAATCCGCCCCTGATATCACTGCTCTTGCCACCCGCATCCTTGCTCAGGATTGTTCCGCTTCGGCTTGTGAGCGGAACTAGAGCACTTGGTCTCTTATGCACACAAAGAGACGCAACAGGCTTAGCAGTCCCCAGCTGAACGGGTTGGTTTATTGCACCACCACACACAGAGGCTGCGGTTGATGATGAGATATTTTTTGAGTATCATCGAGAGTTGACACGTCATGATATGAGGCAACGTAGGACCACTAGATCCATGGCTAGGGCCGATGCAGAGGATGCAGGAGAGGAGGGTGGGGGTGAGGCTGAGGGGAAATTGGATGATTATGAGGATGAGGAGGATGAGGCCTTGGATGACAAGATGGATATGGACATTGGAGATGATGTGGGGTGGGTAGATCCAGATGCTGAGACATAGGCCGAGCCTGCATCATCTGTACGCAGAGGGGAGGGCTAGGTGTAGAATACGCCTGGTGGATTTACATGTCGAGCTAGAGGCAGCAGCATCACAGGCAAAGGGAGCAGCGGCCCGGCGAGGCCCTGGTAGACCTAGAGGCAAAGGCAGGGGCAAGGCCAAAGGCAGGGGCAGAGGCAGAGGCAGAGGCAGAGGTTTAGGGACAAAGCCGCACATACCTGAGGAGGATTCCAAATCTTCCTACTCGTTTACTAGTGATAGTTATGAGGGGGGAATCCCTCTCTGACCATGATGCATCCAAGTCATAGAGATTCATCGGTCTATGAGTCTATTGTCTATTGTCTATTGTCCATCTGTCATATGCATGTATATATCATAGCTTTATCGCTTATGATATCAGACACCTTGATCATTCTCATGAGGCATGTGTGGAATGTGAATCAGTCAACATTTTTTGGTATCGTATACACTTAGCACCGTAGTACGCACTATTTGTTGCCCTTCAACCCAAACTGATACCCAAGTCATTTGCCTAGCAATGCCATAGATAAACATGTCCAAAATTTTACATCCATGATATATACATATAATTATATATCTATATGTGTTGTATATATCATAGTTGCACTGTATTTCTGAAAACGCGTTCAAAAATGCGATTTCAAACCTTGTTTCTGAAATGGGGGGCATTTCTCATAAACGTTTTTTTTTTTTGTGGGCAATATGGGTATCAAATTAAAGCATCTATTAAGGGCAGTTCATTTATGTAGGTTGCCGAATGTTTTAGATACAATGTGATCCAGTTTGGGTGCAACAATGCCTTTTGAATTCTGTCAAGGTTAAAAGTCCAAGTGGCTTATCGTGTTACTTTTGATATCTTTTCTGTCAATTCATTTAGAGCTACTATTGGGTCCAATGAGGCCTATGATGCCAATTGGCTTAAACTTCCAGAATCCTCTCATTCCTACTAGTTACCATTCTCAGGTTCAGCTACAACACAACTGACCACGACATCAAGTTCAAAAATTTAGCTCATTGGAAGCTAGACCTAATGACAAGACCATAAGGGAGAAGCCCATTGATGTGATTGCTCATCAACCTTTGTTGCAGGATCATAGTCAAACAGCTTTTACTGATAGAGATATGAGTTTCTTTGAGGGAGAACTAACAAAGGCACAGTTTACTATAACTTGCAAAGCAATACAATATCATGTATATCTCTTTCTTTCTTTTTGGCGATTCTTGTCCCAGAATCACGTTTCTAGGAACGTTTTTGCCCAAAAACGCGATTTTGGGCAACTATGGTGTGTGTGTGTGTGTGTGTGTGTGTGTGTGTGTGTGTGTGCGCGCACGTGTGTGTGTGTGCATGTATGTATATCTACACACACACACACACACACATATATATATATAGATGTATGTATTAGGATGGATAACAAACAACAGCTTAAGGCTGTAAAAAAAATTCAAAACACATTGTGATTTGTTGTGAACTATGAATCCATAATATCACACTGGTAATTATAGGGATTCCGGAACTTCAAGAAATCAGAGACACGTAACAAACTACCATAATCCATCCAAAAACCGGCATAGAGGCTAGCATCTAAAGAATTCTAATTAACAAACCGATATTAATGACGCATTCTAAATAGGTGATACAAAGCATAAGCATTTAGCCTTTAGCATAACAAACTTAAAACTTGAAAGCAATTACAGACTACGGTGTAAATGATACAAAAACAACCTCTTAAATGAGGCATTGATCGTGAGGACATTTGAACACCCTCTTCCTTGTATCTTTCAATATATAGCTGTATTGCTCTAAACAGTATCATATATCTTGTAGTATGGCTTGATTCCACCTTCAACAAAGAAAAATTGAAGTTCTAAACACGCTACTCTTGCCTTAGAAAAAGAGAAAGATCTCCAAGTTCAGCTTGTGCAAGGCTCCCAAATGCAATTGTGTTGCTCTTAAATTGTTCAGATGCTAGAAATAGATGAATACTTTGAGGGAAAGTTACATTCAAATAGACATGAATCGGATCATGATGTGGAATAGTTGGGTCCATGGAATGTTAATCTTCTCTTCATCTTGAGACTTGGGATACAAATGTTTACTTCAAAGCGGTGCAACAGTATTTTATCATAATCACTTTGTACGTGGATGATACATTGCTTTTCAGCAACAGTACCGATTTGATAAAAGAAGCCAAGACAATGCTATCTTCCGAATTTGACATGACCGATCTGGGCGAAGCTCATTTCTGCCTTGGTATACAAATCCACAAAGACAGAAAACAGAAGTTGGTTGACATTACACAATAGAGGTACATCTACAACATGTTAGTCAGATATAATCTGATGAATAGCAAGTTAGCTCTCCCACCAATGGAACCAGGACTCAAATTGTCGAAGGACCAGTGTCCCCAAACAATTCATGAGAAGCAGCAGATGCGTGAGTAACCTTACCATTCTATTATAGGATCTCTTATGTACGCCATGATCTGTACCATGCCAGACATAGCTTTTGCAGTCGCTCTCTCAGTCAGTATATGACTAATCCTGGTATAACACATTGGAAGGCTCTTATCAGAGTCATGAGATATCTTTGAGCTACTATGGACTTTTGCATTTGTTATGGAGCAGTTGTTAACGACAAACTCAATTTACTCAGTGGTTACACAGATGCAAGTTGGGTACTATAGCCACAATATGAATTTAACAAGAAGGTCTAAAAGACCCAGATCAAATGTGGATCGTGAAAAAGGATTTGATAGGCATAGCAGCTGCATGGGTGGTTGGATGTTGTCTATGTGTCAACGTCGGGAAGTAGGGCCACTCATAACGGGACGTGTAGCTCTCGTAGTGCGTCATCTCTGCATACTAGGTCTGGGAATGTTGTTGCAATCGCTGTCAGTCATGTCTGTATTAGAACGTGATCTTCTTCGAGAGAAGAAGGATGTAATCTGAGACTGTGTGGCTGGATAAGTATGTTGAGCTGTCTCTGACATAGGTCCTGTCGCAGGAGGGACATCTCGCATATCATCAGTGCAACACAATGGGGGTCCTCGTATGAGATAAGGGACCGCAGTGTAACTGGTGACTAATGAAAAAGGCAGTGATATCTCCCTCTGATCTCATAGTAAACTGGAAATAGGAATAGGAAATGCTCCTCAAACTCGACCATAGAAAATGAGCACAACTGGCAAAGACACTCCTCTCGCGGGGTACCCTGAAAGCGTCCAGTCTCAATCGCCAACTGGTGTGAAGAAACTCCGAACTGGCCCATTAAAAACCGAAGCCCATGAGATAGTCCTGAGGTAAGATAGTGTGGTAAAACTGGAAATCCCAATGTGTCTAGCTCCAGAAAGTGTGTCTTGTAATAGTCGGGTTTGAATCCGAGCTGTTGTCCCTGTCATGTCCGGCTCAAATATGCTCTATAGAGAAAGCGTCTAGTATACTCATGGGTGCCCAATGGAAGGTCTGTGATAGAGATGCCAAACGTATCCAGTAGCTGGGAGGCCTGAGAAAACCATGATAGTGGATGCCCTAGGTCATAAAGGTGTCGTGACGAGGCAAGTGCCATCTGTATGTATCTCTGCTCATCTGTGAGTAGCATCATGATAAGTTGTACATATAGGATAAGCTGGAAGATGGCGGCTAGCTGTATGAGTGGAACCGCAAACTCTATCAGGATAATCTGATGTGGGACAGACGGCTTAGCCCGTATCATCCGAGATAGCATGAGAATCTGCAGTCGTGAAATATTGGCCCAATTAGATGATGTAAGACCCGTACACCATAACTATGCTGCATATAGGGCTGTGGGGGTAACAAGGGTATCAAAAAGCTGACATTTACTCGAGGCATCCCGAATAAATCACCTGAAACATAAACTCTCTAACTGGGCAAGGGAGGCGTGACCCTTTCCAAGTTTGGCGGAAGTTGCCTGTCCATGCCAAACATAGGGCCTGTAAAAAGCACACCAAGGTAAGTATAAGAAGATACAACCTCCAGGGGCTACCTATCATAAATGAGTTCCTGGCGCTGCATAAAAGCTCTCGACGTGTTGAAAACCATAACTTTGGTTTTCAATATGTTAACCCCCAATCCCCATTTACTGAGGCATGAAGGTTGTCTAGCTGTTGTTGTAAACCCTCTCTGGTAGGAGAAAAGAGAACCACGTCATCTGCAAATAAAAGTATAGCAATCAAGATACTCCCCAGCCTGCAACCTATGCCACCACATCGCTCAATAACTCTCTCAAGCTCGTCAATATATAGCCCAAACAAGGTTGGAGAGAGAGAACAATCCTGTTTCACGTCAATAGTGCTCCAGATATGATCTGAGATGCCGGTGTCACTCCGAAAACAGCCAAGGACTCTCTCATATAGTGCCATCACTGCGAAGATCGTGTCAGTAGAAAAGCCAAGATCATGTAGCCGTTGAATGAGAAGGGATCGTGGAATAGAGTTGAAGGCTTTCCTGAAGTCAACAAAATAACAGTAGACTCGCTCTTCCCTGTGTCTAGCCTCCTCGATAATGGCCCGAAGGGTGAAAATATGATATGTGGTGGAGTAGAGAGAGAGAGAGAGAGAGAGAGAGAGAGGAAAAATTTAATTGTTACCCATAATAGAATAACATAAACACCCAACCACTTTGTTGAACGTGTTTTTCTCTCTCTGATAGTTCATGGATAATATTGCTCATTTGCATTGTGAAGGCAATCCTAGCAATAAATGGTAGTTCAAGGGGGGATCGTAGAAGTAAACACTTGACACAGACCGACCGTGAATAGAGTTGGAATATGGTCACACTAGGCTCATAAATAGATTGATCATAGAAGTGAACTTGTATGCAGGAGGACAAAATCTTGTGGGAGTTTGACGATTGCAATATCAAGGTTTCACATGACAGCAATTTGTGGAGCATGTTGGGCTGTGTAAGAAGAAAAACAACAAGTTCCTTGAACAAAAATCGATTGTAAAAGCTAGTTCTAGCTGGAGGTAGGATCAACCAAAGTTGGAGTTTGTTGGTGATCGGCAGATAACTAGTAAAGATCTCTAGCACTCTTGTTCTCTACCTCAGAAAGAAGGAACTAAATTGCCTAATTCCCCTTGCAACCATTGTGGCTTCATGCATGAATAAAGCTTATCATCGATGGTGTGGCCTTAACATTTTCCCAGAAAGTTTGTTTTCTAGAATGGTAAAGAAATAGTCGAGATAGGAATTTTCTATGAATCTTATAGCACTTCATATTTGATTGTCAAGAACCTATAAACATTATCAACTAGGCATAAGAACTAAATCACAAAACGCAAATCAATGAAATCATAATAAGTTTAAAAATGGGCCAATTGTTCAAAGGTTCATGACATGAACCTCAATCTATATCATTGTGCATACGATGATTTTCCCAAGTTACCTCCAAGGCAGATTATGACATTTCTTGCCAGCAGATATCAAATTTGGAATTTCAGATGCAAATCATAGCACATAAAAATTTCAAAATTCAAATTTAGAAGGAAATTGCCATAAAAAAAGCTTTCTTGCTGTAGGAAAGGGTTTAAATTGCCATCTTCAGGCTTGGAATACATCATAATTGCTTAGGGTTTCTCGAAACGCATTCAAAAACACATTCCTGAAACGCGTTCAGAAACAAAGCTCTGATTTAGGGGAGCGTTTCTCAGTGACGTTTTTTTTTAAAATTTTTTGTGGGCAATATGGGTATCAGATTAAAGCTCTAATTAAGGGAAGTAAGAATAATTGGCTAACTATAGTTAGAATACTGTTTTACAGATATTTGTGAGTATTCATTAAAAAATTTGCCATAATTTTGATGATATCTGATTTTCTTTCTGTTCAGCGATTCTGATCCCAGAAATGTGTTTCTGTGCAACTATGGAATACATCTTATATTGGTCTTTCCACTAGATTCAACAGTCAACTATCATTCGTTTATGGCAAGGCCTTCGACCTCGCCATAAATATAAATCATTTTACCTACTGGAAAGGTAACTAGAAAATCCATTCCGCGATATAAAGAAACTTTCTGTTAAGTCGACAAGTTGCTCCACATAATAAACAAACACCTTTCAAAAAGTTGTTCATGTCTTCATAATGAACTATTAACTACCTGCTTACTAATCACAAAGTATCAAACCATTGTGGATCCCTCGACTTAACCACCGAAGCCCATAGTCAACACTTACCTTTACATAGCATGAATGAGGAAGAGGCTCATTGTAGTCAATGAGAGGGGCATATGATGAATTCCATGTATATGCCTCAAGTAAAGATGCTGCAGCCCATCCATTGTTGACCATTTGATTGCTCCTGCAATTGTCTGCCTTCTCCAGTGTTAGACAGGATAACTTCAATTCCAATGGCCATCCCGCCACATCTTCCATTTTTGTAAAATTCTTGAATGAAGGTTGAGGCATAGGAATCACGTAGTGAAAGTTTGATTTTGACAAAGCTTCTGCAATCTTTGCTTTAGTCACCTCAGGCTATGCATGTACGAACTTAAGTCATGGCTATTAAGGAGCGTACATTGAAGGAGCGCTCGGGGTGCCTTACGTCCACCCTCCACTGCTTCCAAGAGGTCATCTCAAACCAGTTTTTTGCAGCATTGATTTATTCACAACCTAGACATATGCAGCAGCCTATGTTAGCTGTGCATGTAAACTACCAAAATACTCCGTCATAGTCTTTATGGTACAAAAACATAACCAGTAAAAGGAATGCATTTAATCAATGGAAGAACTTCAAAGCAAAATAAGCTCAAAAAAATTTGAAATCATGATACTTAAGTGATCTTATAGCACCCATCAATCCGAATCCAGTGACATTTTTCAACCTAAGGTATAACAAGTATCGCTTCACCAAACTTTGCGTCATCAATAGTACTATTCCTCATTCATTGATTTCTATGAATGTGTTCGTGCATCATACTCAGAGCCCTATGGGCACGAATATGCATGTAAGAAGTAATATCTGTTATATCGTTATATTTAATTTTGATAATTGACACTGCAGAAATCCTGCATGTACGGTCAGTACTGTACAAGTTCAAGCATTCTACAAAAAAAGACGACTACCTTCTGCGATGTCAGATCAAAAAAGAAGCTTCAGTTGTACGGGCATGACCTTGTCATAAAAATCATTCATCACAGAAAGCTGCACTCGCTAAAAGCGCATTGCAGGCACAAGGTATTGAATTATTGTGTTTCTTCAAAGAAAAAAAAAAGGGTGATGTAGACCGCCTTTCGAATTTCTGATCGAGGGCTGAACAATTGCACGCAATGACAAACTGCAATATCATCTAGGGCAAGCAGCTGAATGATCACAATTCTAATCACCACCGCACTACTACTAGCGGAATTGCAAACTGTTTTCGTGAAAGACCAAATTTCTTTCACAAAAGTAAACAAAAGCTAAATCAATTGTTGCAATCAATACCAGCACAAAAGAAACAAGATCGCATTCTTACGAACCTCGTACCAACCAAATTTCTGTCAGAAATTTAAGCAAAAGCTAAATCAATTGTTGCAATCAATCAACGGGAGCATTATCCACACGAGATTGCAGATCTTACGAACCTCATGCGACCTTTTATTCGAAAATCGGATGCATTTTTGTTTCACTCTAGTCCAAAGCCACGCGCTCCTCGATCGCACGATTCATGGCAATAAAGTATAGGCTGACAAATTGCTGGGATAAAAGAGCGGGCAAGGGATACGAAAGAGGAAGTACCTTATTCGTAAGCCATCAGCCAATAGCAAGTTGCCACGTCGTACCCATGCTCGATTAGTTTATGCACATCTGGCCCCCTCAACCCTTTTTCCCCTTTGAGATCAATTAAAACTCAACCCTTGTTTCTCTTTAAGATCAATTTATTAGATTAGATTGAAGATGAAGTGATTGAGAGGTGCACATAATCACACCCGAGAATTAGTTTACAAAGGCAAGGGAGGCGCCTCACTCTGGAGATTCTGTGTCGCTCCCTTTTAAACAAATAAACTTTTCTCTTTTGGATCGATTCATTAACTTAAGATGGAGTAAGGTGTGATTTAGGTGCACCTAATTAAAGCGTAAAATTAGTGTTTGATTTTTTACAAAGGGGAGGGAGGCGCCTCTCGGTGCAGAATCTTTGTGCCTCTCTTTTTTTTTCCTAAATTTTTTACGTGCACCTTCCGGATGCTGAAAGGTGCAAGAAAAAAAAAATTACGACAAAAAAAGAGAAAAAAAAAAAGTAGAAAAAGTTTTCACGCCGTGAAAGGTCACCTCCTTGACCGTTCCACCATGGGAAGGGTCTTCTGCCTTGCGCTACCACCCTTGGCCAAAGGCCCTTCGCTGATGGAACCACCTCAAAGGGTGAACCCCTCGGCCTCCGCCCTTAAGCTCACCTTGTAAGATGCTCCTCTCTTAGAACACCTAAATACCCAGCCCTTCACCTCCCATGTGCAGTGTGAAGATGATCATGCTGGCTTGTGTTAACTTTGAGTCTCATGCAATATGAAGTTTTAGCACTCATGGACAACATGCATATAGCTTAAAACCATTAAATCTAGTGGAGGGCATTATATAAAAAGCCTTTTTTTTCTTAGGCAAGCTTGAGCATTAAAAGAAAAGGAAGGCCCTTATGCCTTGAGTGAGAGACTTTTTTAAGGGTACAGAATAGTTGTAAGTTATTTTCAAATGTACGACTTTTTGGGTGGCATGACCAAGCAAAAATTTGGAGTAAAAATAATGTATAGCTTGTTATTATTGTCACATTCAAAATGCAGGTGAAAGTTTTTAAAGATTTAATAAGCTCGTGAGTACAAATTTGTAAGGTTCCTCTAAATATTTCATTCATTTGTATGGTTTTTATGGACAAATTGCATCACAAAAGAGCTCCTCATAACAAATTGTCACAAAAGAGCTTTTATGAATGCTAAGAAAAAAATTTGGTAGGTATTTGCACTTTTGAACTAAGGGGAGAGATCCTAACTAATAATAGTCTAATGACATCTAAAGTCCACTCGAGAATCTGATATGGTTAAGTAAATTTTTTGTTCTCTTTGCTTATTAACTAATTGCCAATACTACTTTTTCCACCATTATCATTTTCTTCACAGCTTGTACTACCTCATTCCACTACTTGACATAGCCTAAATCTATCACTTCTTTTAGTCATGTTGTACACAAACTTATTTTCATTTTAAGTTATTGATCTAGTACAATGTATATTATGCTTATTTAAGAGTGTGTCTTTGCAAGGTTCAAAGGAGAGCTCATCCTGTGGCTGTAATATATCAAAACTAGAGACTCCAAGGTTCTAAGAATATGCTTGAGATAAGGGATTCTTCTCAGATAAAGTTATTTACAATTTCTTTTTTGAAAACGTCCACTCTACCAAGAAAGTAAACAAGAGGTCTATAGGGTTTACTTATGCAAGTTATAAAGTTATAAAGTTATAGAGTTGAGATCATAGCTCTTAGAGGGTTTTTGGCCTTGTCTTGCAAAGACAATACCATGTGTTGAGGTCAGTCAATGGAGTTTGGAAAAAAGTCAACATTACAGGATATTTTGTGATGGTAATCTAAACTTTAAAGGCTGAAACCTTTGTTGGGGGCAAAACTAACATGCATATGTTGCTATTAAAAAATTCCTACAAACGCATGCAAACAATACATGATCCATAAGGCCCAAAAAGCAAAAGCAAAAGCTTAAAAAAAAAGTAAATGCATGAATGGATAGATTTTAAAAAGCATGCTAATCTTGAAGTGTTAAACGAATTTAAGATGAAGCAAGTGTCATTGTAAGTCACCAACAGCAAGAGAAGAGCAGCGATCAGGGCCACCTTATGCTTATTTTTATCAACTACTTCTACATAAACATGAGCAACAAAAGGAGTAGAGTACATATGTTGATGCAAGAAAAGAGCAGTGACCAAAGAGCGATCAGGGCCACCTCATGCTTATTTTCATAATAAAATTGTGGTTTGATGCATACTTAAAACTTTGACTGTCCATTAAATTTTAAATAGGTCCATCACAAAATATTTTGTTACTCTATAAATATAGGTCTACTTTTATTTTTTATTTTAAATGTTATTGAAGTTGTAAAAGCTAGCATGCCGGCGTGCTCGCTTGCAAATTTTTTATTTTAAAAAAATGAAGCTTTTTTGTAAAACTTTTTGAAAAAGTAAATTTTTTTTTGGAGCTGATTTGTAGCATGTCGGTGTGCTAGCCGAGTAAATTATAAAATAGAAAAGCTATTTTGACACATTTGAGATTCAAATAATAAAAATATTATTTTGGAATATTTTTTTCAACCTCCAAACTTAGTAAGCCGACGTGCTAAGTAAAACAACAACAAATAAAAATTGCAACCTTGAAAGATAGCACGCCGGCATGCTATATAAAATGAGAAAAAGAAAATTTGTAGCCTCCAAACCCAGCACGCCGGCATGGACGACCTGACAACTCAAAAAAGGAAAAAAAAAAAAAAAACAAATTGTAACCCAGCACGTGGGCTTAGAGGCTGCAAAAAAAGTTAATTTGAAATTTTTTTACTTTTTAAGTATGTACCAAACCACATTTTTAATTATAAACATTGAAGTAGTAGCGTAAAAAAGGTAGCACACCATGTGCTATCTTTTTGTTGAATCATGGCAAAAAAGAAACTCATAAAATGCCAAACCCCCCTAAGCATTTGGACAATATCAATCAAGTAGTTAACAATAAGTACTCTAAGATGATTTTTCAAAAAATAATATTGCCAAACTTCAACCAGAATGTTCATAATTTTTGCATCATTTCCGAAGACATGTATAGCTCTCCTCTTGTAGCATTTACCTATAGAATGATCATTAAATCAAGTAGCAACATTACTGTAGCAACATGCCTCATAGTTCAAATACTCTGACACACTGATTGTCCTCATCAATGTCCATGATTTCCCTATACCTAGTGGTGTGCAAGGGAAAATGACCTCAAAGAATATTCAAAAGTTTTTAGACAATGCTTAAATGGATGTTCAATAGTTGAGTATATGCCTAAATGGAGGAATTAGTCAGAAAGTAGAAAAAAGACTTCAAATATTGAAGTTGCAGATCTCAAATAAAGCAAAGTTGCAAATGTACTATTGTTGATTATCAAAGCTCAAAGGCAATGCTTGAGAAAACTGGCAAGCTGAGCACTTTGGAGATTTTAAAAATAAATTGTGACAAAGACAACCCTAAATAGTTGTTATAAATCCCATTGTCAAATCTGGTCATTGGTAAAACACAATCAGGTGATGAACGCTAGGTTACCATCCATCCATAGAGGTACTACTCCCACTCCCTCGTGCATTGGAGCCATAGACCACTATCAAGCAAGCTTGGATCTCCGATAAGTCATGGTGTTCCATACCACCATGCCATAGTCTCGGCCCTGGCCTACCTACATCATGAGGCCTAAATTAATGTCCAATACACCATTACCAAAGTTAAAAACATAGCCAATATTGGATCTTCTATTGTACCAATCTGAATCAACAAAGTCCTGTAATATTGGCAAAGCATATTGTCCATAGATAAGGGTTTGGAGAGGAATCTTACCCTCCATACTTCATGGAGGGATTAGCCCATTCAGTTTCATTATTGGAATAGAGAGTTCCTTCATTGCTCTTTTCATTTTTTTTCAGGTGAACCCTCAATTTGATCCCAAGAATCACTTGGAGGGTTCACGACCCTTTTTCTTCCCTATTTTTATTTTCGATTATGAGTTCTTTTCTCACAAACTCATTTTTGGAGCACTTTTTACATCATTTCGTCCAAATGTACAACACAAATAGACAGAGTTTTAGAAATGTAATCATTTTTAAAACAAGTGTCAAATGATAATATCGCTTGTCAATAACTACAATCTTTTGCACAACTCGATTATATTTGTCAACATTATAACAAAACTTTACATATTTTTTGTCCAAAACTTTACTAATTTGAGTTGAGGACTTCCAACTTTTATGCCCAAAAATGCTTGTTTTGTGACAAAAACTTTGTTGTTTCTTTGAGCATTTTCTAAAATTGATTCTAAATGTCAAATTTAAATGTTGTTTTTAGGACTTTTGTACAAAATGTATAAGGAAATATCAATATGATAAAACTTTTATGAATAAGTTTATAAAGATTTTATGGGTTCGCATTTCAATATTTCTATTTTATGTTGAATGTTTTGAGAGCCATATCAACATTTTGTTGACTTGTTTTATTGAATTTAAAAGCAAATTGAGAGAAGTTTACTACACAGCTTTTTAATTTGATTTTGTAAGAGATTATATTTTGATAAGCTTTCATTAATCGATTATCATATAATGTTTTTCCAATCATGCCCATTACATAAATATCTTTTTGTCATTTCTACCTTTTTCAACAACTAATTTCAATAACATGCTTTCCTCAACCATCAAATTGATTGACTCGTGTATTAGTTCTTTGTTCTTTTGACATATGTTCTTGAATGCACAATCATCCAAAAAAGTTTGTCACAATTGCAAAAAGGAACTTTTGAAGCCAATATTATTATGTTATTGCAACGATTTGCAATTTCGTGTTTTTACTTATCTTAAATTTTTTTGGACTTGAAAACTACCGGAATTGGACTTAAAACTAATGGAAACCCATTTACTCTTAATCTTCTATGTTTTCTCTTTCTAGTGACACCCATATTGCATGTATTTCCAGTTTCTTCTTTGCAAGTCGTGATTCACAGCCCCCCAAGCTAATCACGAATCGTGAATCAGACTGCGATTCAAATATAGATAACTACGATTATGTTGTAGATGGGCCTTTTCTTGTATTCATACTGCAATTCAAATAGATAACTACCATTATGTTGTAGATTCTGTAGAAGGATCTAGCATAAAGGCCCCAAGGATTGCCTCCATGTTTACATATCACCCACAGTGTCTCGGAACCCATGTGTTCAATCAATCTGGTAGTTATATTAGGAGATAAACACTTACAAAAGGAAATTACATGCATCACTAAAGTGTTCAACACCATCACAAGATATTGCATCACAGTGACATAGATGCAAAAACCAGCGAAGAGAAATGAAGTACCACAGTCACTACAAGTAAGCCAAAATATATTTTATTCGCTTTCTTCTGTAAATACCAAGACAATTCATAACAAATTGTTTTCTCATTAATCCTTCACATGGATCCTTGTAAGCGTAACAGACAGCTCCCCCATGCTTCTTCTAATCCTCGTTTCTTTAGCGACTGGGACTCACGAATACTGGGTATTTTTTATAGTGGAGATTTTGCAGTCACAGTAACCGTATTTTGAGTACATCGGTAAATTATCTCTTCAGGAAATTTTGTAGTCACAGTAACCGTATTTTGAGCACAGCAGTCAATCATCTCTTCGGCATACAATCTACTAAAAAAATCAAAAGCCCTTGCATTTTTTGCACAGCCGAAAAATGCAAAAAATCCAGCATTCTGTTTTTACACCGAGTTTTTTGATAGGCGACAATGCAAGTTTTACATGGGTTTTTACACAGGCAAAAATTGAGAGAAAAAAATGTGAAAGTACTGTACTTTAGGACCATAAATGGATCTACAAAAGATCCACAAGAGTGATTGGATGCTTGCTTAACAATCTATCAAAAAACTAGACACAAAAAAGTTGATCTAGATTGGCAATTTAACAAACAACAAGCATTAACAATCAAAAGCATTGATAAACATTGTAATCCGAGCCCACACGTGTGTACTATACGTACTTACAAAATTAAGCGCACAAAGGTATCGTGGAAAAAAAAAAGCAAGAGAAGGATAGCAAAGCTATTTTCGTATGGAATACTGCTATTTAACGTCATAATCTGACACGGGAATTTTTGGCCATCGCAATATTGGACATGGTGAAATGCACAACGATGAACAAGGCAATTAACACAAAAATCGAAGGAACCACATAAAAATGGTGAGAATTTGAGGCTGTTACATACATGGAAAACGCTAAGCAGAAATAGAAGAGCGTCACATAGAAACAGAGCTTGACAGTTGCTGGAACGTCTGCGTGCACACGGCGGAGAACATCGATAACTATCAACGCAGTAAAACTTACACCCACACTAGTAGTACACAATATGACACTGTAGAAACCAGATTCTTTGGCCAAATTCTTGAAGGATAAGATTTGCAATGTTAATGCCAGTTCAAAAATGGCAACCATTGCCAACAGAAGCAAGGCTTGCTTTTCTTGAGATTTTTCACGCAAGCTGGAGTCACTGTATCCATCTCGCAGCATTGATGAGCAATTAGATCCTCTGCTTGTAACACCAACCCTCAGTGTGACTGCATTGTGAGCCTCTTCCACACCGCCATGAGCGTCTGCCATCATCTGAATTGAACAGAAAAATTGATATTCAGGGATCTAACGCGGCTCTCTTTCGTCACAATTTGTCATCAGCAAAAGGAGAATCAGTGAAGGAGCTCGAAGACTAAGAGATGGTGTGAGCCTGAGGCATACTGCTAGTCTCCTTAAATAAATGGGAGCGGTGACGAGTTTGGCAAGTCTTGACTGGTCTAAGCGGTTGCAGAACGCGTGTTTCTGAAATAGGGTCAAGACACGTTACGACTTTGTTAGGGTTATAGCTCTTTCCTAGTTAGGGTTTCGTCCAGTCATACTTGCCACGTGGAAACCAGTGGCAAAATCTGAAAGCTTCTGAGAAAATCCAAAAGGTGTCGTGCAATATGCCCATTATATTGAATGTTCCAACGAAGAAAGTGCGATTGTGACACGAGAAACCACAAGGAAGGCCATTTTTCCTTGGAAGTTCAGGGAAATTCAATTCCCTTCAATACTACAATGTTTAATTATTATGCACGGAGCGGGTCGATTGTGCTCAACCTATGGTGGAAGCTTGATGGCCCTCGGTCAGGGCCTTCCTTGCAGGGAGGGCCCTTGCCTGAGGGCGGGAGCCCGAGTGCAGGGCCCCGACCTGCAAGGAAGGCCCGAGGTCCTCGGGCCTTCCACAACGTAATGCCAGGTGAGAACATAGAGAGAGAATGCACATTCTGTAGAGAGAGAACAATCATGATCAATTTTTTTCTCCACATTCTAATAATTAGTTCAAAAAATCAGTCTACTCAAAGTGATTTGACCTAAAATGATGCTTGGATTACAAAGATCCACTTTCTATACTTGAAAATGCAAGATTTGAGCTAGAAACACCTCCAAATCCACATAGAATTTATCGCACCCTCAAATCCACCTCTAGATTTGGCAAATACTCAAATTGGGAGATGACTTTTGGCAAGCTTTCTCAAGCGAGTTTTCTTAAGCCTAGGCGAGTTTTTTTGTAACATATCGAAAAACTTGAACAAACAAGCAGGCACACTAGTCAGTCCAACAATGGCATGCAACCTAGAGCACACCAAATTGTCCAGTGTAGCTTTTCCTAATTATGGTTTGCCGGCATGAACGACAATCACCCCAACACTATGAGGAGGTTTGTCAGAAATGATATCGGCTTGGGTGTGGCATTGCAAAGCGTAGGCCAGCTTCGGAGCGCGGTGAATTCTCATGCGCAAGTATGTCCAGCGCAGAAGTGGTGCCTCCCATTGGCGCGCGTGCGTGGCCGAGGTTCCCGCAGTACGGTTTGGGCGTGGCATCAAAAAGCGCAAGCCATCATTGGAGCATGGCCGAGGATTCCCGCTGTACGGCTTGGGTGTGGCATCGCAAAGCATAGGCCAGCGTCGGAGCGAGGTGAATTCTCGTGCCCAAGTATGTCCAGCATGGAAGTGGTGCCTCCCGTTGGTGCGCATGCATTGCCGAGGTTTTCCATGGTACGGTTTGGGTGTGGCATCAAAAAGGCAAGCCATCATCAGAGCATGGCCGAGGATTCCCATGGTACAGCTTGGGTGTGGCATCGCACAGCACAGGCCAACGTCGGAGCACGGTGAATTCATGCGCGCAAGTATTTCCAACGCAGAAGTGGTGCCTCCTATTGCCACGCGTGCATGGCCGAGGTTTCCCATGGAACAGTTTGGGCGTTGCATCAAAAAGCGCAAGCCATCATCGAAGCGTGGCTGAGGATTCCCGTGGTACGGCTTGGGTGTGGCATCGCAAAGCGTAGGCCAGCATGGGAGCGCGGTGAATTCTCACGTGCAAGTATGTCCAGCGTAGAAGTGGTGCCTCCCATTGGAGCGCGTGCGTGGCCGAGGTTTCCCATGGTACAGTTTGGGCATGGCATAAGAAAATGCAAGCCATCATCAAAGGGTGGCCGAGGATTTCCGCGGTACGGCTTGGGTGTGGCATCGCAAAGCGCAGGCTAGCGTCGGAACGCGGTGAATTATTTGGTCTTTTAATATTAATTTAATCACATGACCCAAAGTCTAGTTTATTCCAAAATAGTTAATTTACAAGTGCTCATTAGGCCATGGTCTTACGCATGTAGGATGCCACGTTATTGTTAATGTTGGCCTCAAGGAATCTGCCAATATTGCTCCCTTCTCAAACAACTGTAGGTCCCTCTACAGTATTGGATGAGGAGATTTATTGAAGGGGACTTTATTGGTGACTTTTGAAGACTTTGCAGTACGAAAAGTGTAGATATTTTATCGCTTGCATAAAACCAACAGCTTATTAGAAAATTGCCTTTTTTTCTTGTGGTGAGAAAAGGTTTTCAAAAAACCTTGCATTTGATTGAATACGTTGCTGAGAAGCAACTGTTTTTCAATTTTTTTTTTTAAAATATGGGACTAGCGGTACCTCAACTTAAACTCAAAAAAATAGCTAGAAACTCGAAAATTTGAAAAAAGTTGAAAAAACTCGAAAAATTGAAAAATCGTGAAAACTGGATAAAATTTCGGAACAACTCAAAAAATTCAGAGAGACTCAAACAATACGGAATGACTCGAAAAGTGTCAGAACGACTCGAAATTTTTTGAAATGAGTCGCAAATTCAGACTCAAAATTTTCGGAGAGACTAAAAAATTCAAAGAGGTTCAAAGAAAATCAGAGCAACTCGAAAAATCCGAAAAATTGGACAATGCAAGAACTTGAAAATTTTCAAAAACTGGTCGGATGGAAATGTCAGAGAGATTTTTATAGGTCATCGGATGCAATTGTCAAATAAAATTTTGTTGTGCAGTTCGTCAGATGGAATCGCTTGACCAATTTTCTTGAAAAAACTTGAAAAATTTCTAAATTACTCGAAATTTTTTTTGAAAGACTTGAAAATCTCAAAAAAAAATGCAAAATCTAAAATTTTGAAGGGTGCAATTTTTGGACAGATTGTGCGTATGAGGTGGTCGTCGAATGCATGTCGAATTGAATTTTTTTTAACAAACTCGAAAATCAAAATTGATTTTTATTTTTTGAAAAAATAGAAGAAATTCGAAAAAGTTAAAAATTACAACTCAAAAAAAAATTTGAGTTAATTTTTTTGAGTTTTCACAAAAAAATTCAGAGAAACTCGAACAATACAGAACGACTTGAAAAGTGTCAAATTTGAAATAACTTGAAAATTTAGAAAGACTCAAAAATTTTGGAGAGACTCGAAAAATTCAACGAGACTCGAAAAAAATCAGAACAACTCGAAAAATTAGAAAAATTGAAAATTGAAAATTGAAAATTTCAAAAATTGGGCGAATGGAAACGTCAGAGAGATTTTTGTAGGTCGTCGGATGCAATCGTCAGAGAAAGTCTTGTTGTACAATTCGTGGATGGAATCGTCGGATACAATTTTCTCGAAAAAATTCCAAAAAAGTTAGAGAACTCGAAAAATTTCTAAATAACTCAAAATATTTCCGAGAGACTCGAAAATCTAAAAAAAAATACAAAAACTAGAATTTCGGAAGGTGCAATTTTTGGACAGATTGTGCGTGTGAGGTGGTCGTCGGATGCATGTCAAATCGAAATTTTTTGAACAAACTCGAAAATAAAAATTAAAAAAAAAACTCAAAAAAACAGGAGAAACTTGAAAAAAACACAAGAGAAATTCAAAAAACTGGAGAAAATGTTAGATGAAATTTTCTAAAAAAAACTCGGAAATTTCAAAAACTTGAAATCTGAAATAACGGCGAATGCACATTTACTTCAGGTCGGCGGATGCAAATTTATTGTGTAGTTTGGCGGATGCAAATATTGAGATTTTGAAAAAACTGAATTTTTTTTTTCTGGCGATGCAAAACAACTGTGTAGGGCGGTGGAGACGGTGGAAACTCGAAAAAATAGTGGAGAAACTTGAAAAACTTCGAGTAACCGAAAAACATGAAAATTCGATTTTTTTGACTGTCGGTGTCCAGAAAGGTGAAATAGCTTATAAAAATGTGTCCAAACATTACTTCTCAAAACTAATCATATCTCATAAATTAAGCTATACATTGGTACAACAAAAATCACAACAACATGGCACATCATTGAAATTAGATCACACGAAGTGGATTCGATTTAATGGCAATTAGAATGTTTAAAATCTGCCATGTTTAATATCAGCCTTCATAAGCACCAAGCATATTGAGTTAATTATAGATCCTCTGCCTGGTCAATGCTTGGAATAGTTCGATATCCTTCATTAAGGGCTGGTGCACATACATGTTGTTGTTTTGATCAAGCCCAAGCACTCCGAGAAAGACATAGTATATGTGCTTGCATGCTAGATAGGGCTTTCTCTCCAAGTGCCTTTTTTGAAAATCAGAATAGGTACATAGGGCTATTAGTGATATGAATATCATAGACTGCGTGAGGGTTGGCTGGAGAAACAAGTCATCAAAGAAAAAATTTCATGTTTTAGAGCTCTCACGACCTTCACATTCATTACTTCTCCATCAATGGTAAGTGCTCTTTGTATCCGTAGCAACGTTGCGCCTGATATGCCAGTTCTGTATTTGAAATGTCGGCCATCTCAACTTGTCGTGCGATAAGGTGGCATATTCTTTGGCTCTTTGACATGGTGAGCAATGTGCAACTTTCAACCCAAGAGTCATATCACTTACTGCAACCATCTATTCTCCCTAATGGGAGATGCGGTTATTCCACCAACTCATCCAGCTATCCATTGATGGAAGATCGTAATCTTTGACGTTCCTAGTGCACCACCATCATTTCAGCATGGAGTAGATACATTTGCAAAAGCCTCCCTTCTACAAAGGGGGAGTCTCTTAAATAAGCAAGAGAGCTTCTTAGGTAGCATCCTAGTGGCATTTCCACATTACACGAATTACAAGTGGAATTATGCTCTCCACTAGATGTCACCATCAAAAGGTGGCTCACTCTACTTTTCTAAGAGGGGCCTACTTGCATTTATTACTTTGTCTAGAAATACTAGTTCCTACATGGTCATTCCATCTTTCGGGATTCACCATGAGACTAACACAGTTCCTACTTGACAATATTAACTAGTATTCCTTGGCTCTCATACTCGGCTCTCAATCTTCATCCATCTCGTCTTCTCAGAGACCTCCTCGGTCTAAGGTGAGAGGTGCTTTTGGGTAGCTCTGACCGAGTATCTTGGGGATTCATCAGAATCAGCCAACATCATCCCACCCCTAATGTGTTGCAGGACCCACTACAACCCATATTGGACGATATTGCTCTACGGTTGGCATCTTTGATCGTCACTTGAAAAAGTGTAGATCCTCGTTCGCTTGCATAAAACCAAGTGCTTATTGTTGCCAGTCTTTATCAAACAACTGCTTTTCGCAATTTAACCAGAATGTCTTATTGCTACAAGTGGTTGACATTCTCAAAATTGGAGAGCTCCCAGCAGCTTCACAACTTGCATGCTTGGGTGCTTCCCACGTGTCTTTTTCTTTTATCACTTGTATCTACCCTTGAAGGTTTCATCTTTGGTTTCTTGGCAGGTACTAACTTCTAGGAGGTCTGCATCCTCCATTTTGCTTCTGGGTGTTTCCGCAATTCTTCTCTCAATCGAAGTTCCAGTCTTGTTGATGCTCTTGCCTTGACGAGAAGAGGAGAACCTTCGATTGGTAGGTTGCACAAAGCTTGGTTATCAGTCTTCAAGGGGGTGGATTCATCAACAAATTGGTGCTAGGAATAGATTTGGACGGATGGGTTGGTGACGGTAGGGAAATACAATGATAGCTGGTGGAAGAGTGAAGGAACTAATAATACTACCGTCGCAGCCTTGGATGCTTGCAATGTCGAGCTTTGACCACCACTTACTTGGTGAGGTGCTCACTTTGTCTTGTAGGCTCTTCATCATTTTACTTTTCTGCACCTCTTTCTTTTGATCCATTCTTCGGGCTTCATAGGAGGGGATTCGACCATCATTGCTCCAGAGAATTTCTTTTGATCAAGATCGCTCTGACTTATCTGTTGCTTAAGTTTCGTCCTTTCTTTCTCAATTCTTTGTTTTTTCTTTTTTTGCTGCCTCGTCAGTTTTCTTAGGTCTTCTTTTTTGGCTAACCAACCAATGTAGGTAGTAGTTAGTCTATGCAAGACATTCGTAATGATCTTTGAGCTGCATCGATAACACTGTCGGTGATATGAAAAGATTGGAGATTTCTCATATGAATAGTGGAACGATAGAAAACAAAGAGATGGAGGGTAGGATGGTGGTGGTGACATCGGTAGATGGTGTGGGCGATAGGCATGAGAGTAGATGCAGATGTTGTGGCAAGAGGGCTGGCTGAAGAGAGAGACTGATTTTCCAATGCTTGTGCTTCTCTTTCCTAAAGGATCTTAGTCGTGACTGGGTTACTTCTGATTGAGTCTCTTTGGATTGCCCATTTGCTTTCTTAGCCGTGTCTTTTTTGTGTTTGGTTTCATGACCTTGGTTGTTGATTTGCCGATGGTGTTGCTGGCAATGTGGCTGCTCCAGTGGATGTCTGCAAATCCACTCTCCCCCCCCCCCCCCCCCTCTCTCCCAAAATTTGTTGGTGGGGATGTTGTTATCTGTAACTTGCATGCTCAAGGTTGGATCGTTGTTTTGATCATGCTGTTGAAACACACAGTGGAAACATGTGACTGGACTAAAGATTGAACAAATTTTAACTAAATTTGTTTCAATCTTGCTGTAGTTGATTCGAAGATGAATTATATGATGATGAGGTGCAACAATTAACTCTGAAGTGATAGAGATTTCTCAAATTTGGAATATGCTCATACAAGGTGATCTGAAAATGGATAGATGAATGAAAATGCATTTTTGAGATACGCTACAAGACTTCTTTGGTACAATGGCTATCCTTGATAAAAGCAAATCTAGAAAAAATAGATGCAATTAGAAAAGAAAAAAGAAAAAAAGAAACTATCAAATCAAAAAATGACAAATAATAAACAAGGAAGATATCATCTTTATAGAGAGTGGAAACTATAAAGCACTTGTCAAACAAAAAGTCATTCATCAACATTGACACGTCATCTAGATACTTGCAATTTTCATTGGGAGTTAGAGTAAAAAACTCTGACGTGTCCTTGTCAAAAACAAGACGGGATTGGTGACACTAAATCTACCATCATTGATAGCAGATGTTGTAAGATATAGCTTGAAATTCATGGAAGAAGAAGATATTCTTTCCATAGTACTCCTATGTTCAAAAGATTCATAGAAAATAGTTGGACCATATCATCGAGAGATGTTTCGCCTTACACATCGCACGCATTCTCAAATATTTGCAAGATGGTCAAGAGTCTGAGCTACCGTCAAACTTTGGTAGATCCAGTTTTGGGGTTCTTTTCGCATGATGAGCACAGTGGGTAGCAAAAACGCCATTAAGGTGGGCTTTGGCTTGTAAAG
The DNA here is from genome assembly GCA_029204225.1 of Diphasiastrum complanatum. Taxonomy (NCBI): domain Eukaryota; kingdom Viridiplantae; phylum Streptophyta; class Lycopodiopsida; order Lycopodiales; family Lycopodiaceae; genus Diphasiastrum; species Diphasiastrum complanatum. The sequence continues at coordinate 18,846 of MU832831.1, read as the reverse complement.
GTTCAGCACCATAAAAATTGGCTCTGGCTCGTGAAGACTCGGCTCTATCAGGTTCGTGGCTGTCGAATGGGGTTGTAGATGGCTTGTGTATGGGACCGCATTCGGGATAACCTAAGATGTCTGATTTTCTCAGATCTGGGTGACACCATGTCATGTGGATATTCATCTGTGATATGGGTATTTGTATGGTGTTCCATTGGGGACGTGCTTATTTTTTTATTTTTTTATTTTTGGGTTTTGGGATGTTTGTTGTTTTTGGTTTTTTTTTTTTTTTTTAATTTTGTTTTACAATATTAGTTAGTTAGGTATCGTAGGATTTGGTTAGTATGTAAGTTAGTTGTCTGGTACTGGGTGTGCTAGGGGGTCGGGTAATAGGTAAGTTAGTTGGTAAGGTTGGGGCTTGGATAATGGATAAGCTAGTTTTGTTTTTTTGTTGAAAAATTAATGGGGTCGAAAAATTGGAGTGGGTCGGAAAAAGGCCCTATTGAAAAAATGGATGGTAGCAAAAAAATGGGTGTGGATCGAAAAATGAGGTATGGAAAAGTGAGGGGAATCGAAAATCGGTTGATCAAAAAATTTGGGTGACTCGAAAAATTGATGGTATCGAAAATAGTATGACTAAAAAAAGAGTAGTATCAAAATTTTTTAATGAAGTATCAAAAAAAGTAATGAAGTATCGAAAAAATTAACAAAGGATCATAAAATGAGTGAGGTATCGAAAAAGTAACGAAGTATCGAAAAAATTAACGCAAGATCGAAAAATGAATGAGGTATCGAAAAAGTAACGAAGTATCAAAAAATGTGGTATGGAAAAGTGATGGAAATCGAAAACTGGTGGGTCGAAAAAATGATGGGTTAAAAAACGAGATATCGAAAAAATGGGTTATCAAAAAATTGTGGTATCAAAAAATTTGTCGAAAAAATGGATGGTATCGAAAAATTGGATGGATCAAAAAAATGTGGTAGATCGAAAACTAGATGGTTTGGAAATGAGGTGGATCAGAAAATGAACTGGATCGAAAAAATTATGAACGAAGGAGCGAAAAAATTGAATGACGAATTGAAATTTTAACGACGGATCGAAATTTTAACGAACGATCGAAAAAATTTAACCACGAATCAAAATATTAACAAAGAATTGAAAAAAAAGATTTTCAGGAATGATCGAAAAATTAACGAAGGCTCGAAAAAATAAGTCGGTCTGGTTGAGATTTGAGTAGGGACTGTTCGGTCGAGATTCGAGTAGGGACTGTCCGGTCGAGATTTCAAGTAGGGTCGGATTGGAAAATTTGAATGGAGGGTCGAATTTTTTTTTTTGAAGAGGCTTCGTCAAAGTTATGTTAGGTGGGCTCGGTTGAAATGTCATTAGGGATTCAGTCGAGATTGTGGAAGGAGGCGTTCGGGCAAAGTGGGAGAGATTTGGGTGAGGTGCGTGGAGGGACTCGAAAATAATTTCTGTGTTGGTAGGGCCTCTTTTCCCAAGAGAGGTAAAGGTGGTGCTAAGGGTTAGGGTTTGTAAGTTTTTTTGTTTTGTTTTTGGATACCTCGTTGAAAAGAGGTTTGCAAGGCGACGCTCTCTCCACTGGGTGGTGCGTGTTCTTCAGCTCGGTCCAGATCGCATAGGACTCGGTTGAGATTTCTTCTAAGTACTCAGTGGAGATCTCCTCAAAAGATCCGGTCCAGTCCTGAAATAAGCACGTTGTTGTAGATAGAGCTACGAAGGTCAGGGTGGGCAAGAGCTCAGTTTTGCAGGCCATGTGGTTGCTTGCAGATTTGCAAGTTGTTTTGCTTGCAGATCGTTGAGTTGGCAGGTATGCAAATCATTTTACAGGTCATGTGGTTGCTTCAAAGATCGTTGAGTTTGCAGGTATGCAAATCGTTTTGCAGTAGTTTCCTGGCTATCAAAGAAGCAAGAAACAATCTCACTCCCTTCAACCGAGGCCGAGTACAAGACACTTACTGTGAGAGATTTCAACAAGTTTAGTCATATTTTGGTAAATTGTCAGTTGAGGCCAAAACTCATTTTAGACTAAAAGATAAACTTTTTGAAGTTATTTTAGTTTAAAATACATTCAATAAACACTTTTTGAAAGTGTGGGAAAGTTGGTAGTCGAGTTTGAGAGAGATTCAGATTTGAACTTTGGTTACATTGAATCTAGTCCCAAAATAGTAGGATTTCTCATATTGGAGAGAAAGTCAAGTGGAAAAGTAGGGTTTGAATCTGTTATATATTGTTGTAACTCGTGGAAAAAGGGATCTACTCTCTTCTTTCTCTCATTTCATCATTGTACATCGTTCTCTTTGGGTTCTACTACTTATTGGTGCACTCTCTTGATGTTATCTTGCAATTCTATGCCTAGAATGATCATTTATTGCTATTTTTGGTTAAACACATGTGAAATTCATTAGGGTATTGTAATTGCATGGAAAAAAACTATATTTTATGTTTTAATTTGTGTTTGATCAGTATCTCTTAGAGTTTGCATCTCATTTTGTATGTAGATGCTGATTTTTCTACATTGGCAGGATTGTTGGTGATCAGGGACATGGATTTGGATCTCAAATGATTTGAAATCCTTCACATGGTATCTGAGCTCTTGAGTTTCAGGTTATGAAATGATCAACCACATTTATCAAGGATTTGGAGGAGTTACCAATGCTAGAGCATGCTAGATTGATTTCTACTCAAATATCTCCAGTTTTGCATATGTAGAATTGATCTTTTGTAGGCCAAAACTCAATATAGATTTATATACTTGATCAATTCTGATTTCACACTTGGTTTATTGGAATTAGCCAATTTCTGGTGCATTAGGAAGGTCTCATTGGAGGCTACAAGATGATACATTAAGTTTTTAAAAATTGCATGTAGAATTTGAGATATTCAATTTGTTTTTGTGATTTTGTCAAAACCCTAATTTTGATTGGATCTCTATTTTGTGAGGTTACTGAACTTCATTTGAGTGGGTTTCAATCTTATGAAGTGGCAAGAATCATTAGATTGAGGATAGATCATAGGTTGATCAATATCTCACTATTCTATGTGTTGATCTTCTAGTTAGAAGTGCTAAAAGAGATTTGAGAAGCTCCATATCTTTGTGATTTCTTCTTGAGTTCATTTGTTGACATTCAAGAGAGTGCTTTGTGCATTGGACCAGGTTGAAAGAAGAAGATCAGGTCATTTCAACATGGCTATAAGTGGTGGATTCATGTTGGAAGGCAATAATAGGCTTACATAAAGTAACTATTCATTGTGGAAAGTGAGGATGGAATCACTTCTTGGGACGAATGATATTTTGGATATTGTTGTAGGGTAGGAGAAGATACCAACAACTCAACAAAATCAAATGAGGTATGATAAGAGGGCCAAAATGGCTCTACACATGATTAAGATGAATGTTACCAATGAACTTCTCAAAGAGATTGGTAAGTGCACATCATCTTTGGAGGCTTGGGAAGCTTTGAAGAAGCTTTATGAATCCAAGTCTACATCAAGAGTGCTTACTCTTAGGAGGCAAATATTTCAAAGTTTTCAAAAAAAGGAAGAGAGTATTCATGCTTTTGTTTTGAGGGTTAAAGCATTCAATGATGAGTTAGCATGTATTGATGAAAGCATTAAGGAGGTAGAACTTGTTCAGGTTATACTTAATGGCTTGTTAGATGATCATGCTAATCTTTTTCAAAGTTTTTCTATTCAAAAAACTTTGCCAAGTATTGTGGATTTGCAAGAGATCTTGGTGAATGAGGAGTATAGGCTTCAATCAAGAGGAGGTGGATCTACATCAACATCTCAATATGAAAAGGATGCTATGTTCATCAAGGGCAAGTTCAAGGGCAAAGGCAGAGGCAAGTGGTCTAAAGAGCAAGATCAAAGTGAGACTTCCTCTTTTGGAAAAAAGAACGATAAGCCTAAAATGCTTTTATTGTGGCATCAAAGGGCATTTTGCTAATTAATGTTTAAAAAGCAAAGAGATGAAGGTAGCAAGCAAATCAACTTTACTACTAATGATGGGGATCTAGGTGGTTGTGTTTCTCTTTTGATGTGTTCTTTAAGTCCAATATCAAGTGAAGGTGACAAAGATTCATGGTGGATTGATAGTGGAGCTAGTTCACACATGACTAGTCACAAGGAGTTATTTACTTCTTTGGTCACTTATGATGGAGCCAAGAAAGCAATCACATGGCCAATGGTGGTGATTGAAGGTATTGGTTCAATTCCTATTTATCTCTCTACTAATAGGAAAACAAAACTTGATGGTGTTCTTTACATTCCTTCACTTTCAAAGAATTTGTTAAGTGGTCAAATGAGGAACAAATCTTGGTTGTTAGGGCAATAGACAATGTAGACTTTTCATGCTTGATGATTTTGTTATAGCTAACAAAAAGGATGGAATGGAAAAGGAGATTGATCTCAACTTTCCAAAGTTCCCTTTTAGCATCAGTAAGATTGGTGGATCTTATGCAAAGTCTAACAAGCTTCCTTATGCTAGATCTAGGTCAAGATCTAATATGCTTCTTGGAGATGTTCATCTTTGTGCTAACTTGGCTAGTTATGAGGATAATGATGGTTCTTCATGGCAAGTGCAAGCATGCAAAAGGTAAGGAAAGAGCTAACTTCATCAATGGAGGGCTTCTAATGCTTTTGAGGTTTCTACTTCTTATGATGTAATCATTAAGAGGGAGTCTATGAAGGAAAGAGCAATGGAAGATTGGTTCTTGGGAAGATCCAAGTCATAGATCTCACATGTCTTCATCAACTCGAAGGATTCTATGATTATGAATTGATCACTCATGATCAAGATGGCAAAAGGTTGGTTGGAGAAGACTACATGGAGCAAATCGAGAGGCAATTTTTTCAAGACAAGAGAGATCTCATTGGTTAGCTTATTGAGATTTTTTATGGAATCAAGAAGGTTGGATTTATTAGGTTTAATACTTATCTTCACCTACTCTACTTCATGTTGGATGGAAAGTTTGGAATTTATCTTTATGATAGTGACATAGGTGGCATTGTTTCACTAAACCTCTTCAAAGAGCAACATCCATAAAGTTAAGAACCTCTCCTGGAGTGATTAGTAGATCTATGTTAGATCCAAACTAGTTGTGAGGAGGCGTGGAAAAAAACTTCACAAGTTAGTTTGGACCAATTTTTGTCATATGTATCGTAATTGGCAAGGTGGCCATGTAATTGGATGCCACACATGCCAAATAGCATAGGATTATTTTCCAAAGCTTTATTCTACATTTTACATTGTGATGGAACCTTTGAAAAGAGGCCAAAAAGTACACATATAGGGTAGAGAGCAAATAGGACCCAAAAATAGCATGTTTTTCATTGTTTTTGGATCTTGATCAGCACACATTGCTACCATTTCCCTTCCTAATAAAGTTCCATGTCTTTGGGGTTAGTCCATCTTGGGGTACTGTTGCCATATCATTGGGATTTTCCTTTATGTGAAGTTTAATGGTTGTCATGTCTTGCCATAAATGAAAAGGTGAGGTTGTAAAAAATGGATAAAGCTACCTGTGTCGAGTCTAGGGGTGTAGTAAATTTTTCCATGTCCATCTATGTGTGAGTAGGTGATAGGGCCAATTTTGGCTTAGGAGACAGCTTGAGCAAGTACACTTGTAATTCCATGATTATGTCAAAAGTAACATTTGATGTGGCTCGAGCTAGCTTAGGCTTGATACAAGTGTCAAGATTCGGTTGGATATGTGACTCATTCCTATGTGTTGTCATGAGATCTAATGACCAATTAAAAGAGAGATTTTCACCAATTTGGTCTAGTCAAGTTTGAGGACTTATAAGTCACTCAACCAATCATATTTATAGAAGGAGAAAAAGAGGTCCAATGAAAATCAAACACTCCCTACCTCGAGTTCATGATTAGAGGATGTGATAGGTTCATTTGTACTTGAGTTTTTTGGGGTTAAAGAGATTTACTACATTTTGAGTCAAATTGGCTTTTTTCCTCTACCTGAGCATTGATTGTTGGATTCTCTCTCTACTTGAGAGCAAGGATTTTCCACAATAAGTTTTTTCTTACACAAGCGTGTGAATGTACTTGTATGTTTGATATATGCATGTTACAAAGTGCTCTTGCCTTAGTTTTTTCATAACCAATATATTAAGTATTTACACTTTGTTATGTTTTTCATTACAACTTTTTGTTGTGGACTATATAGCTCCATGATGATAACAATTTTGTAAGTTAACATTGTTAAATGTGTAAGTATTTTTTCAACCGGATCGACTAAACAACAAGTGGTGGTATGTTGTTCAAGTAAAGCCACATGCAAGATGCGTATTTGAAAATGCATATGTCAAGAATGATATGGAGGATTGGAATATTGACAACATGGATATACTTGATGAGGATATATAAATATCTCCAAGTTGTTTAAATATTGAAAATACTACAAATGAATCGGATGATTTTGACACAAATGACATTGTTGAGAGAGGATTCAATTACTATAGTGATGATGAAATTCATTTAAGTGGAGATGAGTTGCAAGATGTATTGGTTGATGAATTTGAATCTTGTGATGATGAATAAACTATATATGTTACAACTATTCAAGCTTGTGATTAAATAATGGTTTACATAATTGTGTATATATTGTATCCTTACATCTTCTTATATTGTTGCATTCCTTAAGTTCATGTTGAGTTCTATCCCACAATCACAGATTCAATTTAAATCAAATGGTTTCAATCTAGTCTAAAACCTACATAGCATTGGAAAAGCTTATCAAAAATTGATTGACCAAAGGAAAACAATTATTTAGCGTACATTGATCAACTATATCTAGCTCAAAACTATTTTCTTTGTGGCAATATCCTCATTATTGAAAATCTATGAAAGTCATATTGAGGGTATATTTTGCACCATCTATTTATGAGCATTTAAAACAATCATTTAATTACTCATTCATATTTGCAAATACACATGTTTTCTCATCCCATCATCTCTCAATGGGCCATTTACTATTCTATTTTAAAATTCAGCATATAACACATAGTAGTTTTATAGATATACTCATTTACAACATTTCTTTAAGTTTTAACAATTTAAACTACCAATTTTGAATGGAATCTCTGAATGGAATGAGACTGGTAGTTGTACAATGAGACTACAATTGTCAATGGAATGAGATTGCCAATTGAAGAATGGAATATTTGAACTAAAGCAAGAATCTCATTGAACTAAGACATGTTGTCAAACAACGCATCAAGCCAAACTAATGTGCATTTTTTGATAGGGTGCCATTGCTGGGACGAATAGGCTAGTCAGGCGCAATAGTGGCTCTAGCGCTCGTTCACGATCTAGCGGACAACACATTGGTGCACGGCCAAAACTACATAGCATGTAACAAAAGCTGGAGAGACTAGAATGATAGTGACTATATGGCCTCTTCTCAAAAAAACATCCAAATTTTGACTAAGTCTTGAGTTTGCATGGCAATGTCACATGGAAAAATGCACATATATGTGGTTGTCACCGAATTTTTAGTTCACAATTACCAAGCCGTATCTAATTGATTTGAAAACATCTAGGATGCGTCAGAATCCACATGCAATGATTTACAAAAAAATTGATTATTTTACATAAACTGCCTAACTAACAGAAAACTTCTTTCTTAAACTCCTTTTGACAAATTGTACTTATTCATGAAATTTAATTGACCATACTCATATTTCTAGACATGCAAAGTGACTAACAAGTTACTTTTTCACTAAGGACATGCACACTACTGCTTCATTCCATGACATGCAATCAAAACATTTCAAAAATTTTGCAAATTTTGAGCTAAAAATCACCCAAACTTTCGACTATCATAAATTTGGCTAAAGATCACCAAATTGGTCACTGTAAAGCATAGCACATATGGTAGACATGTTTCCAAGAAGTTTGCCACATTACCCTACCACCTTCACACATGCGAATGGATTGAAATTACTATGGGAGGGTGCACTTTTTCATCCATGAAAATTCAAAAATCCTATCTACTCTTTTCATGCCATCAACTAGAGGTTACAAGTAGAATATAAGGCTCATTAGAGAGCAGTAGAAACTTCTATTAGGTATAACAAGCATCAATAGGTTCAAATCCGCCAAAAATTGCTTCCAAGCAGGGTGCCAAGAAGCAAAACTTTGAGGATTTGCTGCCTAAGCCTCTCACCACCAAATTGGGTGCATGATGGCTTCAATCAGAAGCAACAAAACCTACCTTTCAGATTTTATATAGGTTTAGAGATTTCAGATTTAGCATAAAGAGTTACTCATGCCCAAGAATCATCAAAAATAGTCTATTTTTTGAGGTTTTGAGACTCTTAATAGTAACCATTACCTAAAAAGCCTGTTCACAGCCTCTGTATAGTTTTGTTACACCTCTAAGAACATGCATGCAAAGTTTCGGGCAAAGATATTAAGTAAAACTTACAAAAAAATTGAAAAAACCATCAAAAGACCATACTTTTTGACCAAATTTTGACTCTTTTGGCATGTTTTGATGGATCAAATCCACATGCAATTTCAATCAAACCCTAAATATTGTAATTCACCAACAAGAAAGTGCCAAAGGTTTTCATTATGCTCAATATCGATTCTTACAAATTGATTCTAGCCAAAATCATCAAATTTTGACCAAAATATTGTCTCGATTTGATATTGACCACATAACTTGCATGAAATCATTAGAACCTACCATAATGACTGAAAAGCGGCAAGTAAAATCCTAAAAATCATTTACATACAGTAGATTTGATGAATTTCAAGCTAAAACATGAATACTAGACAAAAACCTTCAAAAATTGATTGATTTACAATTATGGTTATGGAGAAAATCCATAACACCGATCATTAGGCTAAAAGCAATAAAAAATCAAAGATGTCACTTACTTGGAGGTCAGTTCCACCATCAGAAGGAGATACTACCAAAAAACTAGAAAAAACAAAATGCAACTACAACTTTTGATCAATGCAAAGCCATTGAATCAGTTTGGAAAGACTTAGAGATTATTGGTCCGATTTTGACTTTCCTGTTTTTTGCATGAAATGGTGGTTTTTTTATTTTTTGCGTTCTGGGATTTTTGGTTTTGGAGCAAATGGGTAGTTGCACGTGACTTCGGAATCTTTTCGGTGTGGGATGTTAGATTGGAGCTTGCTCCAAATCGATTTTTAAGCTGGTCCTTGGTGTGGGAATAGAAACCAAGTTTTAAATTCATGCATAGCATGCACAAGCTGACTGCTCTAATTTCTCAACGTTTTCAGTAAACCTGTAGTATGTTGGTTTATTGACAAAAGAACTTTTTGAAACCAAAAAGAATTTAAAATAGAAACAAAAAAAACAAACTTTTGTGCCAAAGTTTTTCGTGATGGTTGTCTTCTATAGTAATGTTTTGCAATTTCTCTTTGCATGCAAGTAGCTTTGTGAATAAAGCTTGCAAGAGATGTGAATGCATGTGTAAATGAACTTTACTTTTGGATTGGAAATGCGTTGTGATAGAAGCCTGCCAGTAAAGTAATTTGATTGCAAGCAAAGGTCATAGATACTGTAAGCAATGTGGAAGCTAATCAATATTTCATTTGTTGGGTTGTTGGCCAGCAGCATTGGATGCTGTTGATTGTTGGAAATCGGTTTCCAGTAAGGAATAGGCTATGAAAGCTTTCAATCTTCTATTTTGAACCTGCATGCATTGCATATGTTGTTTCCTTAAATGGATTTGGAAACCTGATTTTTGCAAAACAAACAAACATCATGTCCCTATTTCTTGTTGATTTCTGGGGTTGAGGGCGGCCGTTTTGGGGGTGGTGGTGTGCTCCTTTGGAGGGCGACGACACAACACACACACACACACTCTCTCTCTCTCTCTCTCTCTCTCTCTCTCTCTCTCTCTCTCTCTCTCTCTCTCTCTCTCTCTCTCTCTCTCTCTCTCTCTCTCTCTCTCTCTCTCTCTCTCTCTCTTGTTGGAGAGAGGGAGATGAACGAGTTGAGAAAATGTGTCGTATGTTAGAAACAAAAAATAAGCTCAAAGAGGTAAGGCGAACACGAACAAGAAATGAACTCGAGCAGAAAATGTTCGTGCACAGGGGAATGAGCTATACGACTCTCTCCGTAAGCATGACTACGCCTATCAGAACGAACAAAACGGTAGTGATGGGAATCACATTCGTTCTTGATTACATAGACAAACTTTAATAAACGAATGAAGCTCCAGAAGAATGGTTTGTCGCGAATAGTAAGACAAACTATTCGTCGCAAATGATTCGCGAAGAGCTAGATGGTGCCTGACTGATAATTAATCGCGAATGATTCGCGAAAGACAAGACTAAATGTTAGTCGTCTATTACAAGAACGAACAACTAGAAAGATCAGACAGAATGAATCATAAGCATAACAATATTAACATAGATCTAAACGCAGAACAAAGAACTATATCAGATTAAGTATATCATGTATACATGTCAATAATGCGGTGGAGCACAAGACAATAGCGAACGAAACTGCGTGCCCTAGAAGCTTATACAATCTAGAAAGGAATATAACCTTATTGCTGACAATCAAGAATCAATGCACGAGGAATTTACTTTGTCTATCTCCCTGATAAGCTTCTCTTGATTGTCAACTCATCAACTCATTCACTCATTAACCTGAATACACAAATGATATCCAGTATATATACATTATATTACAGGTGTGCAAATGTGGAAAGTACAGAGTCGATGTGATGTCTGTAAGAGATCATGGGTGGCTATAGTCGTTGTCCAATCTGTTAGCGCAGCTGCATGGGGTGAGCACGAAAAGGGTGCGACGTTAGTCAGTGCTGAAGTGACCGTTGGTGATGATGATGTGAGAAGTGCGTCACTCTTATAAGTAGCCTGAGGATTTGATTTACAGGGTGCCTATGCTTTTAGGGCACCTTTGGCATTCTGTAAGATAGTGTCACCTTTTTTTTTTTTTGCCTGCCACCATGACGTGTGTAAAAACACAGTGTCGCAATTCTTTCACCTTTTATTCGTTTGTGCAAATTTGCGTGTAAATATGCAGACTGCGCGACAACGTTAGTAAATCTGCAGCACGAATGGAGATATATTAAAATGGGATTGTTGTTGAAGAGCAACGTATCATCCACGTATAAGGTGATGATAATGAAAGATTGTTGTACTTATTTGGAATAGACGTTGCAATCAACAGTGCTGGGTTTAGATCCTTGTTCAATGAGGAATATGTTGATCCTCTGAAACCAAGCCCTGGCAAACTGTTTCAAACCATATAGTGCTTTGTGGAGTTTACAGACATGATTCTTCATGCCTTCCAGAACGTATTCTTTGGGTTGGGTCATATAGATATCTTCTTGTATAACTCCATTCGGATAGGCTGTTTGTACATCAAGTTGATGTACTTCGAGGTCGGCAGCTGCAACATAAGACAAGAGCATTCGGATCGACGAATGTTTGACGACTGGACTAAAAGTCTCACTGTAGTCGACATTCGAAATCTGAGTGAATCCTCGAGCTACCAGTCTAGCCTTCCTTTGATCAGTTGCTCCGTTGGCATTATATTTGATCTTAAAGATCCATTTGCAATTAATGATATTGCAGCCAATAGGAGCTTCGACTAATGACCATGTCTGATTCTTGATTAGAGAGGAATACTCTTTGTCTATGGCTTCTCTCCAGAGATTAGAGTCTCGTTGGCTAAGTGTCTCTTCGACTATCGTCGGTTCCTGCATTAAGAGATAGGCAGACTCAAGAGTATACCTTGTGGGCTATGTGCACACTCGACTTGATCTTCTAGGAGGATTCGATTGATGAACTGCTCCTGGGACTTGTTGCTGGGTAGCAACAACATCTTCGTCTGATTCACTGTCTCGAAGTGGGTCAACAATACATACGCCTGAGCTAGAAGCTCGGACTGTCGTGTCAACGACAGGTGATGAAGGTTCTTCTTGAGCAATATCCTTGCCTTTGAGGTCGACAAACTGATCCTCAATAAAGACTATATCCCGACTATACAAGATTTGCTGGGTATCAGAATCGTACAGCTTGTAAGTATTATCAGACAAAGTGTATCCGATCAGGATGGTCTTGAGACCTTGGAAGTCCAATTTCTTCCTTGTGTCCTTTGGGGTCTGTGCGTAGGCAATGCACCCAAACACTCTTACGTTCTTCAAAGAAGGCTTAGAGCCTGTCCACACCTCGTGGGGTGTTTTGTCTAAGAAGGCCTTGGTCGAACATCTGTTCTGGACGCAAGCTGCAGTGGAGACAGCTTCAGCCCAGAATCTCTTGGGCAACGATGCATGCGATAGCATACATTTGGCAGATTCAACCAGAGTACGGTTCTTTCTCTCAGCTAAGCCATTAGACTGAGGACGGTAAGGAGTGATGAATTGCTGCTCAATGCCTTGGCTTTGGTAGTACTCCTTAAACTCGACAGGTCGCAAATACAGCTGCAGAAGCTCTGCAGCCTATTCAAGAAGCGGATCATGATGCCTTCATGACCAACATCAAGGAGCATCTGGCGACAGTTCTTGGTTCTTGGATTCCATAGCCACTCAACACATGACTAGCCTCATTGGCTATTTCGAGTCCTATACACCTTACAGTACTCAAAAATTCCTTCACCTTGGCGACAATAGCACACAAGCTATTAAAGGTGAAGGCACTGTAAGATTATGCTTTGCAAATGATCAGTCTAAGCTACTCTCTAAAGTTCTGTATGTACCAAAGTTATCTACGAATCTGCTCTTTGTAAGCAGAATCATAGATCTAGGACATAGATTAGAATTCGAATGTGATCAGTGTAAAGTAGTTGATAGGACATGCAAGATCCTAGCACTCGAAAAGAGGCATGGATACTTGTATAAGTTAAGTCATTGCTTTTTTGCCTCTAGTCAGGCTCTCAGTACTTCAATTCATTCAAATAAAGGTTCACTTTGGCATTATAGACTTGGTCATTTAAATCATGTTGTTGTACAACGAATGTCTAGACAATCTATTGTTCTTGATCTCGACTATCCTCGCAAAAAGGTCGAGTTACCTGTCTATCAAGACTGTCTAGTGGTAAACAGACTAGGAAACCATTTAAGTCAAGCCATCAGCATGTTGCTAGAGGATTGCTAGATGTTGTACATTCAGATATTTGTGGCCCGATGAAAAATCCTTCGCTGAAAGACGCCAAGTATTTTATAATTTTTATTGACGAATTCTCCAGAAAGAACTATGGTGTACTTCTTAAAGAAGAAATCAGAAGCCTTCAATTGCTTCAGAATCTTCAAGGAGCGTGCAGAAAAGTAGACTGGAAGGATGATCAAGGCCCTAAGGTTAGACAACGGTGGAGAATATATCTTTGAGCGTTCCCGGCCTCGATGCCAGGCAGCTTCTGGGCAACTCTGGCGCAACCCCCGGCACCCATGCGCGGGCGCGTGCCCCCACTCACACACATGAAAGCAATGTGCTTAGTTTCACATATATAGCTCATCAGGCAAATATTGGAGTTTATTATGGGATAACAGAAGATTTGCCACGTGGCAATCAGCTGATGACGAGTCGCGAAAAATTCTCGGAACCGCAAAAAATTTGATACCGGTTTGCGGGTCCCATGAAAAATTTCGGGCAGCCGCCTGAAAAATCCCGCTCAGCCACAGAATATACCTGAAAACACGTGGCTGCCCAAGATTGGGTCGCCCGTCATCGCTATCGTGTGAGTAAGAGACGGGGCTATACCATGCATGCCAAGGCTTATTGGCCTTTAAGAGAAATGGAAATGTTCTTATTAAAGTGTCAATGGAAAATGTCCCCAAATTTTCAGCCACTCTCTTATAACTTTGACTTATTCACAAACTAATTCCTTGACTCATGACTTCATACATTGTGATATAGGAACTAATGGCACATATCATATTAATATATATAGAGTGATAACCTTGGTAAAAGGCAATGCCAAAATAGATATTTTGAGAGACACGTAATGAAGACTTTGCAAGCAAAAAATGGTGTTGAAATATCATAACCCCTTGTACTCTCTCAATACCATCACGTTCTGATCAAAGCAGCAGCTAATAAGAGTGTAGGCATTGAGCTGCAAGGATGGCAAAGGCAGCAGCAACAAATCTTTCAAATTGCTTAGCCATTCTAGCCGTGTTCGCCATTAATATCAGTGGGAGCACTGCAGATCCCGATCCATTGCAGGACGTTTGTGTGGCAGGCTCGAGGCATCATCCTCCGCCCAGTTCCAAGACCAATGTCTATGATGAGGATCCGACTTCAAAGACTGCAGGTGGATATGTTTTCCCTGGTCATGGCTCCACGGATGCAACTCATATGGCTGCCTCAAACGCAACTACAAGTAAGGGCATATAACGTTACCAGCACGATGCTCCAAACATTGACCACATCATCTATCACCTGTTGATTATGTGTTTGATTGCCCACTTGCTTTTATGAGTTTGAATTGGCTGAAAGTTGGAGGACTTCATGATTCTGCACTATTTAGATAATAGAAAATCTGGTAGGTTGGTTGCACGAAGGAATTTTGTTACTATACATACCTTGACTGGAGCAATTCCAGTAGATTAAACACCAGATCAATTGTAAAGTACACCAGATCAACTGTAGATTGTTTAAAAGTCGGCCTATAAGCTTAAGTTTCTGATTTGTCATATTGACATGCAAAAAGGTTCATGAAATAGCAAACGGAATGAAAATTGTGCATTCATTTCTGTCAGTAAAGGATAATTACTTTTCGCTTGGAGCTATCTAGTCTTTAAGCAATCTGCCAATTACTGCTTGCAGTCATGGCCTTGTTACTGAATGCTAAGCTGATAATTTGTTGCCCTCATAATCTGGTGACGGTTATGGCAGATGGTACCTTAACAGGCGTGGTTTGCACAGATCCCCGGCTTCTTTCAGCGGCTGATTTTACTTTTCAGGGTTTGAATAAGGCTGGCAACACACACAATACACTGGGATCGAGCGTGACGGCGGTAAATGCGAAAACTTTTCCTGGCCTTAACACTCTTGGAATCTCCTTTGCTAGAATCGATTTTGCCAAGAATGGCTTAAATCCGCCACACGTTCATCCACGAGCTACTGAGGTCCTATTTCTGCTGGAAGGCGACCTAAGCGTTGGCTTCATAGCTGGTGACAACAAGCTTTTTTCTCATAATCTGACAACGGGTGATCTATTTGTGTTCCCGAAAGGTCTAATACACTTCCAACAGAACATCGGCAACAAGAACGCAATTTCTATTTCGGCATTCAACAGCCAAAATCCTGGAGTTCAACAAATTGTGGAAGCAGTTTTTGCTTCGCATCCTTCCCTACCCGATGAGCTTCTTGAGCTTGCATTTGGGCTGAACAAAGAGGCCATCAGATCCATAGAAATAGATCTAAAATCATTATCAATCTGATAATTCTAAAACCCTGAGGAGCATGAATGTCAAATATCATACCTTATGTTGAAAGTATATATTGACTTTAAGCCTTGACAAACAATATGGCACTCCCAAATCTCATATTGTAAAGGTTATTTGTCAGTTTCTAGCTTGGTGTGCTTAGATTCGCAGAAGATTTGATCAGATCGTGTTGCAGCATGTTGAATCAGAGATTGAACTAGATTGTTGGATGCCTCACTGTGGATCACCTGATGAACAGCAGTTTACAATTACTTATTGTAACTATGCAAGATTTACTATGGAAGTCATGACTAGGGCTTCTCCAAGTTTTCCAAATCCTTGAAACTAGCCGGAGAAAAGCACGACCTAAGCATTGAATTTGTTTATGATGCTTGATTTCAATAAGATTTTGTCATCTCAGCAACTTGTAGTACACAAAAATTAGAAGTTTAGGACTGCTAAAGCTCCATAAACTAAAAAAATTCTACAAGTACTAGAAAAATGAACTACAAATTTCTGAAAACTATATACTATTATTATTGTATAGAGGTTCTTGTTTTAACTAAAGTTATTGTATAGAGGTTCTTGTTTTAACTAAAGTTATTGGTTCAGTTGTGTTAGGTATAGCTTTTCATTATCACCCATATGCAACCGAGTGGTTTATGGGGTTGAGTTCCTAGTATGCAAATGGGGCTAGAACTCTAGTAGGCCTTTGGCCAGAGTGCGCAGTTTCTATCCACTATTGTCTTGCACTCATTAGCATCTAATCTTGTTTTTCTGAATCAATAATATCTCTTATTGCATTCATTTTGTGTTAGAATGCATGCATCTCTGTATTGCTTTTGTAAGTGATAGAAATTGTTTGAGAATTCAATACTTTATGTTTGGCTACGTAATCACTTAGGAGTCTAGTGAAAGTTAGTTGCTAAATATTGAACGTGATTTCCATCACTACTGCTTTGTTCAATTTTTTGATAGGCGTTCTCATGCATTGGAAGTAGGAAGTTTATGCATTCTATTACTCACCTATTTTCGACACTAGCATGCTTGCTTTCACAAAGAGTATTGGATTTGCTAATGGAAGGAAGATCTTGAACTAGATTCTGATTTGACATTTGGTGAATACTATTGAAATTCAAGTGACCTACTATGAAATGCCACAATATGTTAGCTGAATCAGAAATAGATGTGTGAAGAGCTTGACTGTCTGTGAAATAGCAGTGACTAAGCTTATAAAGATAGCCACAACATCTACCAAAGGCTAAAATTTTTTGAGACTTGTCAAGAAAGGTGCAGCGTTTAATATTGAATTCTACCCTACTATCTGAATCAGTGATTCTCCTTATAGAAAGCAGATTTTTGGTAAGGTTCAGAACATGTAGAACATTGGACAATAACTTAACATCACCTCTCTGAAATTCGACCATGACTGTTCCTTCACCTTCAATGGAATGAGATGAGTTGTCACCAAGTTGCACAACTCTAGAATGGGTGAAATGCTTGTAGCTTTGAAACCAGTCCCGATTTGCTTGTCATGTGTTGAGTTGCTCCATAGTAGTCCAAGTACCAGGAATAGATTTCCGACCTTAGTCATGAAGGCAGCTTGATCTTCCTCTTGATGCTGGATCGAGTAACTGATTGAGGCAGCATTTGCTTGTTGTTGAGACTACTTACTCCTTTCATTTTTGTACTTGAGTGTTCTACAATCCTTGATGAGATGGCCAGTCCTCTTACAATATTTGCAGAACAGTTTCTGCATTGGCTAGAATGATAAAGAATTCGATTCTAAACCAGAATTCGATCCAGAACCAAAATTCGATCCAGACTCCATGTTGCTCTTCTTGTTAGAATAATCTAATTTTGTGGATTTCTTTGATTTGAATTTTTGATTTTTCTTTGTATACAGAGCTTGAGGATCAGATATTGAGCATGAGGAGGATGCATTTCTTCTGATCTCCTCTTGTAATAGCATCGAAATGACTCTAGATAGAGTGAGATGTTGTTGGGTTGAAATGGCCATGAACCCAAGTTTCATAGTCTTCAAGGAGACTCGATAAAAGAGTCATTACTACATCAAAATATTCTATGACTGATCGTATTGTGGGAGCAAGCACTGATATCACCTTATGGGTGAAATAGATATCAGCTCTGATACCACTTCTATTGGAAGAAAAACAAGGAAATTGTTATAACCAGGATCATGGATTACTTGGAGAACGGAGTTACGAGTAGTTTTTTGTGTGTGAAATCAGATTATCAGTGTAGGAGTCATAGACTGTCGTGAAAGAGAGATTGCAAAAGGAATTAGGCATCTGAGACAACCATGCAATCTTCTAATACTGATAATCTGATATGAAGAGAATGTAGAATTAATTCAGACGTCAGAGACAGCCATACAATTCTCTTCTTAATAATGTTTATGTGAGAGGAGCGAGAGTTATCATTCGAACAGAATGTGAATGGTGTAGAACAATAGCGAATTGTATATTGAAGTTGTAAATACAACAATCAGACACAATACAATGGTGCTGATCAGCACGTGATCGTACTAACAGATTCAAGACAATTGCTAAGGTTCTAAAATAGTCTCTCTCTCTCTCTCTCTCCTCTACCTCTCTCTCTCTCTCTCTCTCTCTCTCTCTCTCTCTCTCACTCTCTCTCTCTCTCTCTCTCTCTCTCCTCACTCTCTCTCTCTCTCTTCTCTCTCTCACTCTCTCTCTCTCTCTCCTCTCTCTCTCTCTCTCTCTCTCTCTAGATCACTAACTCTGAGGAGTTAGCTACTGATAAAATGCGTTCTCTGCTATATAACCTTACGTATCATAATCCTCTCTCTTTACGAATTGCTCAATCACATGTATGTATATTAGCTGGAAAAATATTGTACTAACTTAACTTTACAACTACAGATTGATAACAGTTGTTAAACTGATCAGTGGATCAGTTTGTTGATGGAGCGTGAAGGCTTTCTGGTCTGATAGCAAAAATCTATGTATTTTAGCAGACTGGAAATGTGACACTCCTTGGCCTTTTTGGCTGTTGCCTTTACCTGAGGGCAGCCTTCAGTATT
The DNA here is from genome assembly GCA_029204225.1 of Diphasiastrum complanatum. Classification (NCBI taxonomy): domain Eukaryota; kingdom Viridiplantae; phylum Streptophyta; class Lycopodiopsida; order Lycopodiales; family Lycopodiaceae; genus Diphasiastrum; species Diphasiastrum complanatum. The sequence goes on along the minus strand of MU832831.1, from coordinate 376 downwards.
TGTAAGACACCTTTGGTGTTTGAGACACCTTCGGCATTTGGAAGACACCTTCGGTGTTTGAAGGACACCGCCTTTGATTTGTAGAACAGCTTTGGCCTAGTTGTAGGGCAAGTGTCGGTATGCAGTGTCATTTTTTTTTCTCTCAATTTTTGCCTGTGTAAAAACCCATGTAAAACTTGCATTGTCACCTGTCAAAAAACTCCGGTGTAAAAACAGAATGCCGGATTTTTTGGCATTTTTCGGCTGTGCAAAAAATGCAAGTAAAAATGAGATTGTAGCGAAAGTTCATTTTCTATAGGTTACATTTGAGAGAGTATAATTTAGAGAAGGAAGGAGGGCTGTTGGGATGAGTAGGAGTTAGATTAAACTCCAACAC
>MU832830.1:0-65749 GCA_029204225.1 Diphasiastrum complanatum | reverse complement strand
CTCTTTCTTGATCCCTTCCTCCTCACAAAAGGCCTTGAACTCATTGGAGATGAATTCTCCACCATTGTCACTTCTAAGAATCTTGATGCTATGATTATGATGCTTTTCCACAAACAACTTGAACTTTACAAAAGTATCAAATACTTGAGACTTGAAGGAAAGTAAGAACACCCAACAATATCTTGAGTAGTCATCAATGAAGGTTAAAAACATGGATGAACCTCCATTAGATTTGGTGCTAGCAATGTGCACATCCGAGTGTATGAGTTCAAGAGGATGAGATGACTTTGTGATGGAGTTAGGAAACACCTTCTTATGTGCCTTGGATAAGGCACAAGCTTCACAAACCTTGTCTTCCTTCCCAATAGACCTTGATAGGCCTAAAGCATACTCCTCCTTGATCATAGCCTCCATGGAACCCGAGTTGACATGTCCAAGTCTTTTGTGCCATAAAATAAAGGTAGATATCTTGCTCTTCTCGGCCAACATGACAACATTAGTATCCACAAATGCATCCAGCTTATAAAGTTTGCCAAGTCTAGTGCCCTTAGCCACTATCTTACCCTTCTTCTTGATGAAACATTCATTTGAAGCAAAGTCAACATTGAAACCATTGTCTACCGTTTGGCCAACACTTAGTAGATTCTTTGTTATTGTAGGAATGTACAAAACACCTTCTATGTTGATCACTCCCTTTTACTAGTCATGTGTGAACTAGCACCCGAGTCAATCCACCAAGGATCTTCTCCTTTGAAGCTTGTTGAAGAAAATATGGACATCATGAGAGAGTCCTCATGTGAACTCTCCTCCTCCTCCTCTTTGCTCATGTTGGCTTGGCTTTGATCTTGCTTCCTCTTAAAGCATTCCGAGGCATAATGCCCCATCTTGCTACAATAGTAGCACTTCACCTTTGATTTGTCCTTCTTGACTTTGGTGGTTGATGGAGATGCCTTTGGGGGTCCTTCTTGATCCTCAAGCTTTGTAGACTTCTTGAATGTTGATCCTTTGCCTTTGGACTTGCCTTTGCCTTTGGTGAAGAGAGCTTGGTCATCTCCACCTTGGATGGAAAGCCTATCCATCCTCTCTTGCATTTGGCTCCTTCTTGATTCCTCGGCCATGAGTGTGCCTTGGAGTTCTTCAAGTATGGGTAGCTTACCCATAATTGCATATCCCTGAACCAAATTGTCAAATTCAAAGCTTAGTCCATTCAATATGAGTTGAACAAGCTCTTCATCCTTGATAGGGTCACCTATAAAGGCTAGCTCTTTGTTCAATTCCTTTACTCTTAGGACAAAAGTATGTGCACTCTCTCCTTTCTTTTGATAGCTTCTATAGATTTGATTCTTCAAAACTAACATTCTAGTTTGGTTCTTGGATTCATAGACCTTTTGCAAAGTCTCCCAAGCATCTTGAGCTGAAGTGCAATCTCCTACCTCTCTTAAGAGTTCATTTGCAACATTCATTTTTATGCAATGTAGTGCAACATTGCACCTCTTGATGTATTTGACTTTTTCTTGAGGATGAATAGGTTCACCCTCCTTACCATTTACAATTTCCATCAGATCTTGCATGATCATGATAGATTCCATTCTAACTTTCCATATGGAATAGTTAGTTTTGTTGAGCCTTTCATTAGTATCCAAAAGATATGCATTTATAGATGTCATCTAGTCTCCTAATCAAGGACTTGACACAAATGAAGGTTACTTCTATTGATTTGATTGAAGGTCTACCTTATCCCACTTCTTAGGGACCTGAAAAGATCAGTAATAGACTTCCTATAAAGATCTAAGAATGATCTCTAACAAAATCAAATCATAGAATACTAGAAACAATGCACTTGCTTGATTGAAGTAGACAATACTAGTAGAATTGCCCCTCTTTCTATAAAGAACATTAAAGCTTCCAAATGATCTGATCAAGAGTGAATTTCAGCAACCTAATATACTTCCAAAATCACTTGTAAAAGATCTAAATGGAACTTAATGAGGATGCAACACAATCTACTATCCAATCACAAGCAAAAAATGATCAAAATTGATGAAAAATTGATCTAATTTGGTGCATAAGTCAAGCAATGGTTGGACTGAACCTAAATCACTTTAGGAGGTGTCTACTACACCTTAGAACAGCCTTGAAGAGTCCCCAAAACTCTGATCTTCCCTCTCCTTGAATGCTAGAAAGCCTCCTCTATGAAATCACCTCCAAAACTCGCTTAGAAATCAATGCTTGGAGCAAGCAAAACTTGCTATCTTGGTAATGTGAATTGTATTCAACTTTGCCTCTGGTTTTAGACACCTAAACACCTGCAAATGAAGTCACACAACACCAATCTCCAATGTATTTGACTCACTTTGAGTTCTAGGATCAATACTAGATGCTAAGATCCAATCTACACAAGATTTAGATCAAAAATTGTGATCAAATTGAATGAAAACCAAGGATTTAGCTCATTTCAACCTTTAGGCTCTGATACCATGTAAAAATTATAGCAAATAAGGATCCTAAAACACTTGAAATGATGAGGAAAACAATAGATTATGATTTCATAAGATTAGCACAAATTGAACCATCAAAATCCATCAAAAACCTATGCTTGAACCTCACTAAATGGCCCAAATCCTTGAAGAAGGCTTCACACGTGTGAAAGTACGGCCTCCCACAGTCTGAGTACTGTACACCAAACCTACATTCAATCCTATAATCATTAGTAATCACAAGTACTCAAACAATTATGAACATAGAGAGCAATTGCACCATTATGAGAAAAAAAACATGAAATTGCTTGATTGATTTTGGTGAGATATCATCACCTATATATACATGATCCATCACGGTTTTGGGCAGGTATGAGTAGCCCTAAACCTATCCCTAATGCTAATTTTGGTGGATCTTTCATCCCTACCAAGTTAGGGTTGGAATCTTGGAGATCCCTCAACAATGCAAAAATTACCAAAAATAGCTCCTATTTTTTCTCCCTTGTATCTAAGCATAATTTGGACTCATTCCAAAGGTTCTAACACTTAGGTCTACTTGAGAACATCCTTATGAATGGAATCCTATGCTATTTGGCACGTGTGACAAGCCACATCATGACCATCTAACTATTTACAAGTCATATGACCAAAACTAGTCAAACTAGAATTGTGAATTTTTAACAAAAAGTTGATCACTCACATTTATTGTTTGTTTGCTGTATTTTTCCAGAGAGTTCAGAGTTGGAAGCATGGTGGAATCATCTCACTTACATTCTATTTGATTCTTCATGTTCTAGTCACATTATTACATGTAAAATTGATGTAAGAAATAGTGAAGCATCCCAAGTGGACACTATTCTCTATATCAATTATGGTTGTTTCTATTTTGAGCATTACATGATCATTGAAAGAAGGTCTATTATTAGGAAGAAGATCATTCTTATGATGGATCAAAGTTCTATTGTCAAAAACTATGCTAGGAGCAAGCATATTGAGATACAATATCATTTTGTGAGGGAGCGAGCCATTGCAAAGGAGGTAGAGCTTCAACATGTGTCTTCAAGGGAATGTGTAGCTAATATCTTCACCAAAGCATTGGGAAAAGACTTGTTCATGAAGCATAGGACCTCACTTGGAGTATTATCAAAGTCTATGCTAAAACTAGTTGAAGAGGGAGTGTGAAAGATTCAACTAGTTTCATCACATTTTGCAATATGTCCATATTTGGCATATTGAGGCCAAAACTTGTTTTAGACTTAGAGGTTGACTTTTCAAAGTTCATTAGTCTAAATTTCATTTGAATAAACACTTTTTGAAAGTGTGGGAAAGATAGAATGCGAGTTTGAGTAGATTCAATTTGAATAAGTTGGGTACATTGAATCTAGACCCAAAATTGGTAGGGTTAGCATTTTGTTGGGAAAGCCAAGTGGCCAAATAGGGTTTGGACCTGCTATAAAAAGATGTAACTCGTGGAGAGAGTCATCTTCTCTCTTCTCTATCTCATTTCATGCTTATACATGGTTCTCTTGGGTTCTACTATCCATTGGTGCACTATCTTGGTGATTGCTTGCAATTCTATGTGCAGAATGATCTATATTTGCTATTTTTGGATCCACACGTGTGAAATACAGTAGCTTGCTGGTTTTGTACGGACAGCAACAGTACATAATCATTTCATTCAAGTTTGATCAAGTTCTATTAGTGTTTGCATCTCAAATTGTGCGTAGATGTTGATTTTTCTACATTGGTGAAATTGGTAGTGTATTTCTCTTTCTAACCAAAGATCATTCAAGTAGATTGGATCTTAAGGATCTGAAATCTCTCACACCCAATGCCTAATGCCTAATGTCTTATGCCTAATGCCTAAAGCCTAACCCTAATGATTAATTACTGGTTAAAGCGTGCGCGCGCGCACACGCACACGCACACACACACACTCTTTTGAGCATATTATGATGGGTAAGGTGAGGCCATGTTTTATTGTGTTGTTTTTCATATATATGTGATTTTTTTCTCATTTATAATTGTTATTTCAAGTGTCTTTCGAATAGCGTCATATGATGGTGCTTGAAGAAGAGCTTGAATATTTGTTGACATTGCAGTCATTGAGGCCCTTCTAATGCTTCAAAGTCCACTCTACTTTGATGAGAAGTCTGCACACATGAAATACCTTGAAAGTTATACAAGGATGAGGTGGCGGAGTTGCCTCACGTAAGATTTCTTATCACCTCCTATCAGAAAACTGTTAAATCATTGTTGTTGCAGGTTTCGTAAGCATATTTTGATCACTGTGTGAAGTCACCTAATAAGAACTATGGTGATTTTTTATTTTGATGTTGAATATTAACTTAGATGACAATTCTTTTTTGGATTCTACTAATACATCTTATCGAAGTTTCTACTGTGGAGCACTTATGTCACACAAAACCATGCAATTTCCATATGAGATTTTTGTCCAAGACTCAAGTTATGCAAGCAAGTTTTGTGTGGATTTTTTCTATCTTTGTCGGAGCTTTGTAGCCTCACCACCTACTTTGTGTTTACTTTATCATCAAGTTATTGTGATGATAAGTTTGTGCTGGAAGGGCATGTGGGTGGAGTAAGGTCATTGTCGGTGGGCATGGATTCGAAAAGTGGTGGATGCCTGAGCATTTACAGTGGAAGCATGGATGGATGTCTCAAATTGTGGTGCATTCCTTTGAAAACGTAAGCTTCATCCGATCTTGAAAATATTCAGACAAAATTACTGCTTCCAAATAGAACGGTCCAGTGACTATAATTCCTAGAGTTCTGCTGATCGCCCTCTTGCATATGCTAATAGCAGGTGTACCATAAAAAAGAACACTAAGAAGAAAATGTTTTAGTAATTCCTTCGGCAAAATTTCTACTTTTGGAGAGTGCTTGTGAATTGGTATTCCAGCCTTTTCAGAGAGAATCTTGCACGACCCATCATTCTTTTAATACTTCTCCTTCCTTGAGGACTAAAACCTCTAGCAAACTGACTACTTACTGGAGATTGTTTGGTGGCTAACATTTTTTATTTCCAGGCCTTCTCAATAAATCAAAATTACCATACTTTGAATTTAGTTTCAAGCAAATGATTAAGGAGCTTAAATTCTGGTCTATATTTTTTTTCTGAATTTAGCCACCTTTTATCCAAGGCTGGAGAGAGAAGTCCAATTTCTGAGATAAGAGCAACATACTTTTTCACTTAGTACGAAATGAACCCACATGACTAAACCGGGCTCCAAACGAAATGTACTCACAACGAAATGTGCATCCAAACCTGAAACCTTAAACACAATCCTGGGATTCTAGGCCCATCGAGCCAGGAATTGGTCGGATTCAATCAACTTACAGTCAAAACCTCGGACAGTAGGTTTCTAGAGATTCGTGGGCTCAACACGAACCCACTAGACCAATTGTTTCTCAATTTCGACGTCATATGTTTGAAAACGTCCTTCATGCCGGTAGGAACACCACTAGGGCACAATAAATGGACTATTTTTGGCATTTTCAAGAAGTGGTCCAATATCTCGAATAAGCTCCATCTTGCATGGCGTCTGTTCAATCCAGTGCTGCACGTTGAGAGATGTGTGAGATATGTTAGATATTCGAGATGCGAGATGTGCGAGATCGACCGCCATCCAAATCATCGGTCGTCACCTAGATCGGCCATCATGGCCTGTCAACGACACACACACACCCCTTTACTCTCCCTCTACCCCTCGAGCCGTTTGTTATGTCTTCTCTCTCTCTCTCTCTCTCTCTCTCTCTCTCTCTCTCTCTCTCTCTTAAACCCTAAAAACATACACACACTTTCTCTCCACTCTGCCTTCCCCCGCTCTCTCTTCGTATCTCCCCACCTCTCTTCTTGCCTCCACCCAAATTGTCGGACTTTATCCAGAGCATTGACGCCCACCAAAACCATCGTTCACGACCTGAGGCCATCAGATTGGTGATGATCAGTAATCGGAATGGACACTTGAACCAGACTAAGCTCGACGTTTCACAGGCAGTGACCCAGTGTGCTTCTAACATATGCTTCTAACAAACCAACAATAGTTAATCAACACAGTGCTGATTTCATATCAATGTTGTTGGATCCATGACGCCAAAAGTACATCCTCCCTCCGTAGTGCTTAAACAAATTGGATCATCCTTTTTTTAGTACATACTATCTTTTAAGTGATTTTTAGGACATTTTGAAGGTTTTTGACACGTTCTAGGCCACTGTGCTCCAAAATGTATTGTCCAGAATGCACAATACATTCCGACCCATTTTGGTCATGCTCCAAAAACAAAGTGATCCCAAATCTATACTCAAGTGGAATGGACAAGATTTTCTGAGCTAAGAGCTTAGCCCAAACACACATGCACACATCCATAAAGACCCACTTTAACCCTTACCCTAAGTATACACACACACAAACACATGCACACGCACACACACACACACACACACACGAACACACACACATGCACACAAACACAGCACACACACAAATACACATACACACAAACAGATGCACAACACACAGTGCGCACACCCAAAACACACACACACACACACTTACACTTTCGAGCTCTCTCTCACACACACACCCTAAACCCTAAACCCTAACACACACACACGCACACTCACCTGGCCTAAAGTCTAAAGCTACAACTTAATCCTAATCCACAACCCACACACACACTCTCTCTCTCCCTAAACTCACACACACACTCCGTAAACACACGCATACACACACACACACACACACCCTACCTAAACACACACATGGCACACACACAATACATGCACATACACACACTTGCACACGCACACACACATACACAAAGCCATTAGGACATGCACACATGCATGCACGCACAAGTTTGGCATTGACGCACGTCCGTCATTGCCCGTCAACGACGGGCGCTCTTTACTAGTATATATATAAAACTATTTGTGCCCATGTGGTGCGCATGTGTATGGGTGCACCCATGCATCCTCCTCTTCTCACCCATGCATACACACTTTATTAACTAAAAATGATGGGGAGGGGGAATACATGTTTGGGGAAAGTGCATATCCCCATACATTTGCACATTGTATGCATTGAGGGATTGGCCCCAAAAAGATTCCCCACACCCTCCCTCCGACTCACTAAATTCAAATATTTGAAATTTGAAGTTAAGGTTTTATTTTTTTCACACACTTCAATGTGTTGTATACTTTAGCCAATAATCTTTAATACATGGCTTTCTTATTATTTTGAATTACCAAAGTTTTTATCATAAATCATGAGCATAAAAATTTTCTTGACTACCTTAGACTTTTTTTTTTCAATCCTTCAAATCCCTATCTTGGCCCGCCATTTTTAGGAATGTTTAACCACAAGCCCAAACTCACTAGATTTAACTCCTAAATTGGGAGCAAAAGAGACAATAAAAAGAGAAATATAGGGTGGGGCGGGGATGTGGAACACACACACGTGTGTGTGTGTGTGCGCGCGCGCACGCGCACGCGCACCTATGTGTGCGTGTGAGCTTTCCCCGACACGTCGAATGCGAGTATGTGTGTGTGTGTGTGTGTGTGTGTGTGTGTGTGTGTGTGTGTGCGCGCGCGCGCACACACACACACACACACATCTCTATATAAAAAACTTTTTGTGGATGAGGCATATTGTATGAAGTATAGAGTCTTGAGTCCTTTTCTCTCCTTCCCTCCCTCCCACGGGCCCCACTTCTCTCTCTCTCTCTCTCTCTCTCTCTCTCTCTCTCTCTCTCTCTCTCTCTCTCTCTCTCTCTCTCTCTCTCCATACACAAGTTGACCAACCACCAATAGAGGGAGGGAGGTCCCTCCATGCCCCTAAAAAAAATTAACAAGGTTAAAATGTGTGTGTGTGTGTGTGTGTGTGTGTGTGTGTAGATATATAAAACAAGGGGGTGCCTCCATTCCATTACAAATAAATATATCAATATATACCCCCCAACACACACACACACACACACACACACACACACACACACACACACACACACACACACACACACAAATTTTCTTAAATGTAAAACACCTCCCCTTAAAAATGTAAACCCCCATAAAAATGTGAACCCCCACTCCCCATGAAACAAAAAAAGTGAAGAGGCTTATTGGCTCCCCATAAACTAAGTTTATTTTTTTAAAAAGGAGAAAAAAAAAGTCCCCATCAAGAAAGAAACCCCCTACCTCCCCCGCCCGACACTAGATTTTTCAACCTTTTGAAAAACTTGAGCCTTTGTTAGTGTCTACATTAGGAGGAGGTGGTGAAGACGATCCTTCACCCGAGGGTATAACAGGGTCCATGGCGCTCTAAGGAAGAAGGCAAAGAAAAAAGTGCAAGGGCTTCGCAACAAAAGGACTTATAAAACTTGAGACCACTACTCAAGGAGACTAAGCCACAAGAAGCACCTCATTGATGGAAATGGAGCCTATACCCCCCATCCCACTTCTTTTCCTTTTTAAAAAAGCCTTGTTGGGTGGCTGGCCTTATGGTCGCCACCTAGCAAGCATATGGGCTCCTAAAACAAGTGGCATCCCCTTATGGGGTCCACCTACCCTCGTTCACATGGCCACCACCCTCCTTGCGAATGTAATGAGCCAAGTCCATAACTCACACATATGTGTGTGTGTGTGTGTGTGTGTGTGTGTGTGTGTGTGTGTGTGTGTGTGTGTGTGTGTGTGTGTGCGCCCGTCGTTGACGGGCAATGGCGGTCGATCTAGGTGGCGGCCGATGATTTGGAAATTCAGTATGTCATTGATGATTTTTTCAGTATAGGTGGCGGTGGTCCCTATGTGGCCTAAATGTGGTCCCTATGCCTTCGTTCAGACCATATGTAGCCGTAGGCAAGACCCTTGCAGTGCGGCAGGCTTGGGAAATCCTTAAGAACATTTTTGAAGCAAAGATCACATCAAGACTACTTACTCTTAGAAATCAGATCTTTTCTAGTTTCCAAAGAGTTGATGAAAGTGCTTCAAGTTTTGTAGTGAGAGTTAAAGATCTTCACAGAGAGATAGCATGCATAGGAGATACTCTAGAGAACAGTACTCAACTTGTTCAAGTAGTCCTTAATGGACTTAGAAAAAAGTATGCAAATGTTGTGCAAACTTATGCTATCAAGGAGGAGCTACCATCTATGGAGGCTCTACATGATATTCTTATTGCTGAAGGATGCAGGCAACAGAACAAGTTGTCGAAGATCAACACACTTTCAAGAAAGGATGGTAGTTATGGCAAAGCTCACTTTGCCAAGATCAAGTCAAGAGGGAGGAGCAAGAACAAATTTTCTCAAGCCTTCACCAAGAACAAATCAAAGGTCAAAGCAAAGGACAAAGACAAAGGAGTAGAAGATGATTCAAAACATACAGAAGTAAAATATCACTTTATTAGAAAAAATATTATATATAAAGATCTCATGGTACATTGTGAATAGGCAAAACCATATATGAAGCCATGTGTATCTATTCATTTGACAGAGAAAGGTATTATCTTTGTTGTCTTCCAATGTACTTCCCTTGGTGGTTGGAAGTGTGAACATGGCAAGGGAGGAGCTCACTCAAGTGGAATTATGGCACAAAAGGTTAGACCATCCTAACTACAAAGCTATGGAGACCATGGTGACAAAGGAGCTAGCAAGTGGACTTCCCAAAACCATATCCAAGTGTGGCAAGCTTTGTGAAGCTTGTGGAACGCCCATTAACTTTTTATTAAGATACTCCTTGTGCTATTCTGATATTCATTTTGAACTATGGGCCGCCCGTTAACAGACATTTGCAAACACAAATCGCCTACCACTGTCTGTCAACTTTTTATTAGAGTACTCCTTGTGCTATTGAACATGGTTACATTTTGACCCCTACTATGGCCGAGATGTGTGAGATATGTTACATATTCGAGATGCGAGATGTGCGAGATCGGCCACCATCAAAATCATCGGTCGTCACCCAGATCGTTGGTGGCCACCTAGATCCACACCATATTTGTACGATCATTGGCCGTCCACCCAAAATTTGGGCTAATTGTCACTAACAACTTTTGACCCAAACCATTGACCTTCGACCCAAACCATCGGTCGTAACCCAATTTGTCGGCCGCTGGCCGTCCATTGCCCTCCATTGTCCACCTTCAATCATCAATCGCCCGCTCTGAGCATCATCCACCGTCTCGACCACAAGCCGCCACATAGATTGACGTCCATTTTCCGTCAACAACGGGCACTCTTTACTAGTATATATATAGATACATATATCTATATGTATATATATATATATATAGATACATATATCTATATGTACGTACATGTATATAGATACATATATTTATGTGTGTGTGTGTGTGTATATATATATATATATTAGTAAAGAGTGCCTGTCGTTGACGGGCAATGGATGTCAATCTATGCAACGTTAGGTAAATAATGACCAGGGTGTGTAATACCGGATCATATGTGTAAGGACCATCCGACCTATGGCACTTGTAACAGATAATATAAGATAATATACGGTAACGGCCATGGATGTGTGGTACTTGTAAACTGGATAATATATGGTAATGGTCATCGAACTCAACTAAACGGGTCGTTGAGCTGTAAATTTTTCTTTTCTTCCAAATAGACAATCCATAGGCTTGGATGCACCGGCAGCCACCACCACCATAGACACCATGGATCCAGATCCAGATCGAGAGGAGATGGAGGACGACGATGGATTGGCTCATCAACTCGTTGCCAACGATTTGTGGACATGCTGTTTGCTCAATGCACTGAAGCTAAAGCAGATCCAGAAAAAAATTTCTCTAGTAGACCACGAGTGCAACGTATTATTGAGAACCGCTGCAAAGCTTCAACAAAGAGGGGCTAATTCGAGTTTTCAATGTCCAGATAATGAGATCGACAATCAGAAAAGACCGTTAAACTTGCAAAAAGGGACCGATATAGATCAAGATTCAAAAAAATCTTTTGTAGGCAAAAAACGTGAAGCGTCTGGTCTGGTTAAAGAGCATTGAGAGGCGATTTGAAAGGTTACTTCAGACGGAATCCAAGATGTAAGAAATAAGCCTGAATGCGGCCTAATAGACAGGATGCTGGCTCTAGCAATAATTCTCTGATTAAATATGTCATTAGTATGGTGAGGTTTATCTTGCTTATCATGTCGAAACAATGAATAATTAATAGGACAATGTGCGACTTTGGTTTAGGAGGTGGCTGCACAAGACTTCAAGTACCAGGAAATTGGCTTCAAATCGGCATTCACAATCTCATTCAAAGTGCCCTATGCTTCCAATATTTTCGAAAATGGCCGCTCAAATTAGCTGCTTACTTTGTATGTTCGATTCTAAGATCGACTAACGCGTAAACATTTCAAAATGCACAACATTTTTATGCATAACTTGCAAGTGTAACTTGACAATTTTGTGACGCTTTGTCGTTTTTGGTTGACGGTTGCCATTGTAGTTATCCTTCGCGTATACTTAAAGCCGATGCATCGTAGTCCGGATACGATGGTTTTGGGACGCGAACTGAACGGAACGATCCTGAAATCTGGATCGTTCCTAGATTGGAACAGAAAGAAATTGATTTATTTCTTCTAATTCTTGAAATTTCATAAAATAGATGTGCAGTGAGCTTTGATGAGAATTCCAGTTTTATAGCCTCTAATTAAGGATAGACCCATTAGTATAAGAATCAGAGGAGGCCGTGATTCATTACATTAGAATCATTCATTGTCTTCTGAGTAGTGGCCTCTACAATGCGCATTTTCTTTCAATCCGGTAAGCAAATGTACGTCACGTTGATAGAGAAGTGGCAGGCAAGGTTAAAATAGCCGGAAGCTTAAGACTTCGCAAACAAATCGTTCTTGAAATGGTTCAGCGTCCAGGAACGATCAGGTTCCGAAACCATTCTGTGTAGGAACGACTTCCAAGCTTAAACGTCCGACACATTAGAAATAGAGCATAGCAGAGAATAGTTATGAGCGCGGAAGTTAAATGATGGTTGTATCTTTCATTGCATTATCGCTACACTCTTCTTAAAGCTGTAAAGATATTAATAGGTAACGTCCATTTTGTACTACATTTAGGGCCTGGGGGCCCTAAATGGAATTTAGGCGTTATTAGCCCTTCAATGTAGAAGAGAAGCCCGCAAAATATCTTTGGCATCTGAATATGAAGACGATCGTATGTTCTATGCAATGCAGTCCGACTTCTCGAACGATTCGATATCCGAAAACTTTTTCAGATTTTCACCTTCTTGATCATCACCCCTGGATCTGAGCAGCTGATGCCTTCTACATTTGGATCGCAAACTTTAAGGTCAAGGTCTCTATTGACAAAAATGATTTTATTTGTATTCTTCGGGTATTTATGTCCATGAGGAAAAAAGGACAAGGTCCTAATGGCCATTATTTTTAAAGTTCCGGAATTCAAAGAGAACCTTTTGTGATGAATACAAATTTTGTTGTCTACAAAGTGTAAAAAATAATGAAACAAGGAGGCATCCTTTTGTCTTCCACCTTGTCTCTCTCTCAAACCTCCATGTCTGCTTGCAAAAGAATCAATTTCCAAGGTTTCTTGTAGAGTGCAAAATATATATATAACTGTTTGTCAAACTATTAGATCAATCAGCTATATATCGACTAACAAACACATCCACTTATATTTCAATAAAATGATTTTTATGAAACAACTATTTTAGAAAACCATTCACTTATTTTATCTTCCTTGTATGGACAAGAATGGAATGTCATCCTTGCAATACACACGAAGGTCCAGCAAGGTTTTGCTTTGGTCATTCTCGCTTACGGTAGATAAAGAAGAAATTGACAAAACATCGGCCTTCGCAGGATCGTATTTAGACCTTGCCTCCTCTTCTTCTCCTCATCGATAATAGGAGCATCAGTAGCGACATCAGCACTGAAGGTTGGTAGAGCAATCATGCTTGTGCTAGTAGAAGATCATGTCTCATCAAGAATCAAAGCAGATATTCAGAAAACAAAGGCCATGCCTTCTTGAACGAACCTACAAATACGGTTGTGCTCTTCATAGAATATGACTCCTGAAATGCACAAATCACAGTCCGTCCATTAGCAGCATGGTCTATTGGAGGCACTGATAGAACTCTCTATAAAGTTTAGGGAAATATTCCCTATGCTCAACAACGAACCTCTCTATGTCAAACTTCATATGAAAGTAAGAAGTAAACTAAGGCAGGCTATCCCCAACCCCCGCATCAACAAGGAAGGACTACAATGCTCTGTCGAGAGTGGAGGTAAAAGAAGAAAATGACATGGTTGATGAAATATCAATACCAAATACCAATGTGGGAAACCATGAGGGGTGATAGCACTGATGGTGCATGATGGTTATATGGCAAACATGAGTCATATATCGCTACGATGCACTGAGAAGAAAGATGGTAAGAAAAACAGGCAATCGGCGGATGCGTGGTGGTGATATTCGATGGATGTGAAAATTACATATGTGTTTGACTGTCTCGATTTTATGAAAGCGGCTTCAGAAGCCGATACTCTTATATATACTTTGTTGAAGGAGATCCTGGCTGGACACATGTCTGCAAAATGAACGATCAAGATCAACACACATGTGAACCAGCGGTCCAGGGTACGGTCAAGTAAGAAGTCAACACATGTCTGGTCAAGAATGTGACATGTGTCGGATAGGTCACGTATATGCAAAATGAACGGTAAAAATCAACACATGGTCTGTTGGGTTCTGATGGATGTGGTTGTATCCTATGATATCATTGGTTGGGTGGTATAGATGTTTAAGAAATAATTATTTATCAGCTCTATTATCACTCTTACTGAATATGAAATCTAGACAAGAGAAAACACAACTTTAAATTATAACAAAATCTACACAAACTGTTGATTCATACTATTTCTTGGATCAGAAGAATATCTTTGTAGGTGTCTGAGACAAACCATGAAGGCAACAATACATTTAGGCATCTATGACATCCATGCTTCCTTTGAGTTAGATATTTTGGATAAATCGTGGGAACAAGTATCAATGATAAAGAAAGAAATTATCAGAAAGCATTCATCGGTGCAAACACACACAAAAAATAGAGAATCTGTGTATTAGTTGTTGTAATAACAACAAGCAGATCATAATCATGTGCCCAAGAATGGTTCACAGTAGTAATGCACTATGTGTTGCGATCCTACTATGCTGAATACAGATTGAATAGTGTCTATACTTCTTGAATTACTTTCACTCTCTTTAATAATCTCTGATCTTGTGGAATCAGATAATCTGATACAATGAAGTTCACGGAGGAACTCTGATTCACGCTTTCGTTGATTGATTGACTTTGATTCATGTGTACTCACCTATATTTCATGTCTTTGTTATTGTGTATATATATACATTAGCTGCACTACAATTGTAAGAGTAACGGTTGTGAAGTGGTGCAGTTACTGTAAGGTGAATGGTAACATAGTCTGTGTTGGATAGATCATAGTGAGAGCTTTCTATTGAGTGGTGACATTCGGACGTCAAGGGAGTCGAGTGAGTCAAGCTGACTGTTTGCCCATGAATTTATGAAGTCAAAGTTGATTTTGTTGTCCTTAGAAGTCGGGTACGTCAAAGTCGGGGAAGTCGAAGTCAATGTTGCTCTATTTAGATGTCGGATATGTCAAAATTGGGCATGTCGAAGTCGATGTATAAACAGACTATTCAACTTATGCGAGTAGGGCTATACGCTATTGTAGAGAGAGAATATTTACCTAGTATAGGAGAAGAATTCGGGTGAGTAGGAGTGAAGATAAATCCAACACTTCCCTTAATCTTGACTCTTAGGATACTGAATGAAGTTTAATGAGATTGCATAAAGTAACATGCTTTTCCCTCGACAGAGGTTTAGTCAAAATATCAGCCAACATATTGTCGGTATGACAGCCACTTAATTCGACAACCTTGTTCAAAACTTTCTCTCTAAGAAAATGAAATTGAACGTCAACATGTTTAGTTCTCTTGGCGCAATCTTTTAGGCCAAATGATTTCCTTACTACAAAGGTGGCTGCGATATATTCAGACTCTATGGTAAACAAAAAAAATGCATCTCTGTTGTGGTGTGTAGCTGGTGGTGAATTGATGATGTGAACGTCGCATGATGATAAGTAGTCAGACATTTCGTCTAACAGATACTCTCCCCCACTGTCTGTGTGCAAAGGGTCTTGAGTTTTCGATCAGTCCATGTCTCGGCAAACCGCTTGAATTCTTTGAAATAGTTGAATGCCTCATACTTGTTCTTGATGGACATAATGCCAGTGAATCTTGAATAGTTATTGATAAAAGTGATAAAATATAGTGCGGAACCCAGAGAGGGAATACTCATAGGGCCACACAGATCATTATGTATCAATTATAGAGTGGACTTAGCTCTAGAGACTTGTCCCTTTGGGAATCTTGACCTAGGCTGTTTGCCTATTAGGCACATCTCACAGACCTGTCGAATGTCAGTGGAAGCAGCATTAATATTTAAATCCTTAACCATACTATTGTGATGCATGTATAAGATTGATCTCATGTTTAAATGCCCTAATCTTTGATGTCATGATTTGAAGTACTCACATTGGTGGCAAGTACATATTCATGACTCAAAATGTACAAACTACCTTCTCTATTTGCATAGAGGATTTCATTACTATCTTAATCCACAATGGTACATTGCTTTGAATTGAACAAAACTTTACAGCTCCGATTTGTGACCTTGCTGACAAATAGTAAATTCTTTGTCAGTTTAGGTACATAGATTACATCTTTGAGCAATGTCGAGTTACCATTTGGAAGATGAAGGTGTATAGATCATTAGCCTCCAATCTGGGGTGTACTTGAGTCACCGAAGTAAACATACTTAGAATCTGCTAGTGTGAGTTCTTCAGATAAGAACTTGCATGGAGTTATGTGCTGAGAAGCACCAAAATCGAGATACCATGAAAGGGCATCTCTACTTTCTTCATCTTGTACCATTAGTAGTGTCGGGCCTTCATGAGAGGTTCTAGCATAATCAGATCCTCCATTCCGCTGATGCATCTTCTTCTTTGCTTCGTTGTGCTTGAGAACTCAACAGTCCTTGATGTCGTGCTTGGTTCCCTTGTAGTACTTGCAGAACAGTTTGGTTTTCAGCTTTTGATGATGTCGATTGTCTTGTTGTAGTTGTTGGTTTCAATCGGTCCGCTCAGCTTTAGTCTTCTTGTTCATTGAAGTTGTCTTCTTCTGGGACTGTTGCTTATTCAAATAGAGGGTGATTGTTTTCATATTCAAAGTGGAAAAGCTTTCCTTCTTACTTCTTCCTGCAATAAACTTGTTGTCAACTTTTGTAGATACAGGTCAAGAACATTTCTCAAAAGCAATACTAAGTTGTCGTAAGAGAGAGGAAGACTGGATAGAAGAGATATGTTAGCATCTTCGTCCGATATTGGCAAACCTACTGCAGCTAGCTGGTTGAGAGCAATTGTTTGAATTTGTTGAGATGATCAGTGACTAAGGTTCCTACATTCATCTTGAGTGACAAGAATTTCTTTCTCAAAAAGAGATGGTCAAAAAATCTGTCGTTTCATATAAACCCGAAAGAATGTCACATGCTTCTTTAGAACTAGAACAATTTGCTATGAGCTAATATTGGGCAAGTGCTTTGCCATCCTTAGCTTCCCAAGAGTGACGGATATCAGGTTCAGCTGGTTTGGCTATTGAACCATTGAAATATCCCTAAAATTCTTTTTCAATGAGTATCATCTTCATTTTGAATGTCCACATGTGAATATCATCTCCGTTGAACTTCTTGATCGATCAGATTTCTGAAGATGTACCTTCCATGATGAACAATCTAACAAATGGTAACTTAGTCGTAAATACGATAACAGTTTGGACCAGGCTTTGATACCACTTGTTGGATTTTGATGGATGTGGTTGTATGCTCTGATACCACTTGTTGGGTGGTACAGATGTTTAAGAAATAATTATTTATCAGCTCTGATACCACTCTTGCTGAATATGAAATCTAGACAAGAGAAAACACAACATAAAATTGTAACAAGATCTACACAAATTGTTGATTCAGACTATTTCTTAGATCAAACGAATATCTTTTTAGGTATCTGAGACAACCATGAAGGCAGCGATACAGTTAGGTGTCTATGACAACCATTCTTCCTTTGAGTTAGATATTATGAATGACTCGTGGGAATGACTATCAATGGTAGAGAAGAAATTATTAGAAAGCATTCATCAGTGCAAACACACATAAAGAAAATAGAGAATCTATGTATTAGATGTTGTAATAACAATGATCATATCACAATCATGTGCCCGAGAATGGCTCACAGTAGTAATGCACTATGTGTTATGATCCTACTATGCTGATTACATATTGAATAGTATCTCTACTTCTTGAATTACTTTCGCTCTCTCTAATAATCTATGATCTTATGGAATCAGATATTCTGATACAATGGAGTTCATGGAGGAACTCTGATTCACACTTTCGCTGATTGATTGACTCTAATTCATGTGTATTCATCTATATTTCATGTCTCTATTATTGTGTATATATACATTAGCTGTAGTACAATTGTAAGAGTAACAATCGTGAAGTGGTGCAGTTACTGCAAAGTGAACGGTAACGTAGTCTGTGTTGGAAAGAGTAGGTTGAGAGCTTCCTATTGAGTGGTGACAATCAACGGATGTTGAGGGAGTTGAATGAGTCTAGTTGATCATTTTCCCTTGAGTTGATAAAGTCAAAGTCGGGCAAATCGAAGTCGATATTGTTCTCCTTAGAAGTCAAGTATGTCGAAGTTGGGGAAGTCGAAGTCAATGCTGCTCTGCTTAGATGTCGGATATGTCGACGTCGGGGATGTCGAAGTGATGTATAAATAGACCGTTCGACTTATGCGAGTAAGGCTGCACGTTGCTATCTCCACCTGCAAGTAAGGATATGCAAGCCTCCAAGAATCTCTCCTCCACCTGTGTCCCTACTCTTATACACAAAGGTAGATAACAAGCTGGCCTCAAGTATTCACCACCCAACCATAGCTAGATCCAAGCTCCAAGAAAGACCTATCTAGCACCCCCTTGCTACCCATAAACAAATCACAAGCATACCACAACAAACAATAGCATACTCAAGATCCAAACCTACTTATGTCCCATACCATAAGCAAGATCCAAACCCTCAACATACTACACACAAGAATTTACTCTACACACTAGTAGCCACACTAGAGCATAAGCAATACAAGCAAAAAAGATCTCTCCCCCTCCCAATGGGCGCCCTACTCCCCTTATATAGATGGCAATTGGTACCCTCCAATACACTATGGAGTTCCATGCACATCCAATGAGAAAGAGAGAGGCCTTGAGGAGTTCAAGTTCAGCCCATCTAGCTTGCCTCCCCTTCAAATCTGTAGCATCACAGAAATATCGAAGAGTCTGATGATCCATCAAAATTTCAGATCTGACTCCATACAAATAATATCGCCAAATTTTCAAGGAATGAACAATTGCAAACAATTCCTTCTCATAGGTACAATACCTAGACTGAACATGATTGAGTTTCTTGCCTTCATAAGCCAGAAGATGTCCATCTTGCATGAAAACAGCTCCAATAGCATAATCACTGGCATCGGTCCTAACCCCAAAAGCCTTACTAGGATCGCCAATGATTAGTATTGGTGCCAAAGTGACACTTTTCTTAAGGAACTCAAAATATTTATTCATATCCTTCGTCCACACCACTAGTGGATTCTTAGCCCTCCGGCTTAGCTTCTTATAGCCTTTCAAGACCTGGGTAAGGGGAAATGCCAATTGAGCAAATTGGGGAATATGCCGATGGAAAAATCCAACAAACCCTAAGAAAGACTTGATTTCTCGAACTGTGGTAAGAATAGGCCATTCAATAACCATTTGGATACGATCGGCCTCGATCTCCACTCCCCGTTTGGAAATCTTATGCCCCAAGTAGGACAATTCCTTAGCAGAAAAAAACACACTTAGATTCCTTGGCAAAGAGCTTTTCCCTTCTTAGGATGTCCAAGACAATCCTAAGATGCTCTTTATGTTCCGCCAAAGTCTTTTTGAACACTAGGATATCATCTAAGAATACCACTATGAATCTTCCCAAATATGACCTGAACAAATCATTCATCATCTGTTGGAAAGTTGTCGGTGCATTGGTCAAACCAAAAGGCAACACCAAAAATTTTTAGTGACCAAAGCAAGTTCGAAACCCGGTTTTTGGTATATCTTCTGCCTTAATGTGTATCTGATGATAGCCCGATCTTAAATTTATCTTGGTAAAGTACCCAGCACCACCAAGATAGTCTATTAGATCATCCACCCGCGGCAGTGGATACTTATTCTTAACGATTACCTTGTTCAATTTCTTATAGTTGACGCAAAACCTTATAGTCCCATCCTTCTTGGCAACCAAAACCACTGGTGATGCCCAAGGAGACTTACTAGGTTAAACCCACCCCTTTTTCAGATAATCATGTAATTGCTTACTTACCTCAACCTCTTCCGATGCACTCATCCTATAAGGATGCTGTGCAATTGGAATTGCTCCAAATATTAGGTCAATTTTATGATCAACTGTCGTTTTTGGTGGTAAACCTACAGGAAGGTCTAAAAAAACATCATTGAATTTCTACCTAAGTCCATTATAGGTTTCAAATTCTGTAGTGTTCTCCCTGGGTATACTCATGGCATTCATGTTAAGTTCTTCATCATTGAGGCAAATGATATCATTATAAAAACATAGATAAACTTCAAAATCTGAATTCTTCATAATAGAATTAAGTTCCTGTTTAGAATAAGGGTTAACATTTTCAGTGTCAACACTTAAACTAGCCATGATCTTAATTAAAGAATTCTCATGCATAAAAGATAAAGATTTTTCAACAAAATCAATTTCAATGGTTTATTCTTATCAAAATGCCATTGTTGCCTGGGAACAATATCCACATTTGCTAATGCAACAGCATGGAATTCTAGTTTTTCAGAGTAGCCCTATATGTGCAATTCTAAATCAGGAACAACATATATAATAAATGCAAAAACAGGATTCTTCAGCTTTTAGGGGGTTCACAAGTTGAGTTACAAACAATTTTAATGTATTTGAGAGGTTCCTGATGCCATTGTCACACAATCATTTTTCTCACTTTTTCTGGTGGGAAGGTTAGCGTCTGCATCAAATTTACATTAATAAAGTTATGAGTGGATCCTGTGTCAAAAAGGACATTAACAACTTGATCTTTAACTTTACCTTTAATGCAAATAAGGTCATTAGGTCCAAAAACTAAAGAACTAAGGAAACACACATCCATCTCTTTACTTTGAGATAGATTACCTAAGGTAGAAGCTGGTTTTTTGACGCAATCTCGTTCAAGGTGACCCTCGCCATTGCAGTTGAAACATAGGTTCTTCTTACGAGCTTCAGCTTTATCAATGCAACCTTGATGGTTTTTAAAACTTTTCTTGGCTTGCTTAGGATTATTAGAATTGGGATGTGTTTCACTAACAGCTTCCCTATCCTTCCTCTTAAATTGAAAACCTTTTTTCTGCTCATTAGGCTGTTGACCCTAGGTGGCTTAGGTGTGTCATCAAAAAACTTTGCAGCCCTAATAGCATCCTCTAGGGTTTCTGGATGGTTCCTACGAACATCCACTTGATAATCTTTTGGTAACCCATCAATAAACATTAACATTTGTACCTTAGCACGTCATGGGGTGTTTTGCCATTCAAGGCCTTAGTGATGGATCGATTTTGCAAATAGGCAGTTGTAGTGACAGCTTCTGCCCAGAATTTTTGCTCTTGGCACTTTCAATGAGTGTCTGATTCTTCCTCTCAGCTATACAATTGGACTGAGGTGAGTAGCTGGTTGTGTATTGTTGATGTATTTGATTGGCCTTGCAGAAGTCCTTGAATTTCGTGGAGATGAATTAACCCCCCTCCATCAGTACGTAGAGCCTTGATCTTTCTCTGATTCTAATTTTCAGCTGACGTCTTGATTTGTTTGAAGAACTTGAAAGCTTCGGATTTGTTCTTCAAGAAAAGATGACAGTTCATCGAGAGTAAACATCAATGAAAGTTAGGAAATAAACGGCTCCCCCTGTCGAAGCAGTCTACATTCGGCCACAAATGTCGCTATGTACAAGATCAAGCAAACCTTTGTAAGTATGAACTGAATTAGAAATAAAAGGACTTCTAGCATGCTTAATGATAATACAGCTTTCACATGGAGAAGTTGGTTTCCTAACAGAAGGAAGATCTTGCACTAGATTCTGAGTCGACATTTGCTGAATACTATTGAAGTTAAGATGGCCTAATCTAAAATGCCAAAGCATATCAGTCGATTTAGAAGTTGATATATGAAGAGCTTGGCTCTTGTCGAATAATAGTGACTAAGCTTGTAGAGATAGCCACATCGTCTACCGAAAGCTAAAGCTTTCCTAGACTTGTCGAGTATGGTGTAGCCCTCTGTATCGAATTCAACCCTCTGACCAAATTCAATGATTCTGCTTATCAAAAGCATAATTTTAGTAAGGTTAGGAACGTGAAGGACATTGGACAACAACTTTACATCACCTTTCCTGAACTCGACTTTGATTGTTCCTTCATCTTAGATAGAATGAGATGAGTTGTCTCCAAGTTGCACAACTCTTGAGTGGGTGAATGACTTGTAGTCCTGGAATCAGTCTCGATGGTGAGTCGT
This sequence comes from Diphasiastrum complanatum, assembly GCA_029204225.1. NCBI lineage: Eukaryota > Viridiplantae > Streptophyta > Lycopodiopsida > Lycopodiales > Lycopodiaceae > Diphasiastrum > Diphasiastrum complanatum. Next base: position 43,511 of record MU832830.1, on the reverse strand, counting down.
GTGTTGAGTTGCTCCGGAGTCCAAATACCAGGAGTTGATATTCTGCTGCTCTCCAACCTTGGTCATGAAGGTTGCTTCATCTTCCTTTTATTCCTGGATCGAGTGACTGGTTGTAGCAGCATTGGCTTGCTGTTGGAACTGCTTCTTCTTCTCGTTGTTGTACTTCAAAGTTCGGCAGTCCTTGATAAGATGGCCAATCCTCTTACAATATTTGTAGAATAGTTTCTGCATTGGTTGGAATGATGAAGATCATGAAGTTGATGGTGTGTTTGATACAGGCTGCTGCATGTTGCTCCTCTTGTCAGTGTAGTCTAACTTTGTAGACCTTTTGGATCGAAGCTTCTGATTTTGTAGAGCTTGAGGATCTGATCTTGAGCTGGAGGAAGAAGCATTCCTTCTGACCTCCTCTTGTAGTAGCATCGAGATGACTCGTGATAGAGTGAGATGCTGCTGGGTTGAAATAGCCATAATTCAGGTTTCATAGGCATCAGGGAGACTCCATAATAGAGTCATTACTGCATCTGAATCTTCAATGACTGATCTTGTTGCAGTCATATGCTCCATAAGGTATTTAAAAGTGTTAAGATGGTTGGAAACACTATCTGCTTTAGACGTTCTAAGAGTGAAAAATTTCTTCCTCAAATGTAGTTTGGAAGTGACATCTCTAATATCGTAGAGAGTTACTAGGATGTCCCGTGCATCCTGAGCGTTCTGAACAGCACATATGTGGCTACTCTGAGAGTCTTTGATATTGAGAGTGATCAAGGCAAATGTCTTGCCATCCCTCTGTCTCCATTTGGTGATGCTGGCAGCATCAGCCTCTGGTTTGACCTCAGTGCCATCAAAGATGTCCCACAGTACTTTGGCAAGAAGAACTACTTTCATCTTAAACTTTCAAAGATGGTAGTTCTCTTCGTCGATTTTTTCAATCAGAGATGAACTAGAAGATGGATCCATTCTAGTGTAAAGATCACTAGTAGAAACAACGATGTCTGAATACTGTTGGTTGTGCACTTGTTGAGATGATGTCTTGGTAGAACAAGATTGATAACCTGCAAGAGAAATGCAGATTACTGAACCACCCGTTCTGATACCATGTTAGAATTCTAAAGTTGGATCAGAGAAGTCATCGACTAATATTGGATTAGAGGAGCTCTGGTAGAAACAGATGCTCGGATATCATATCGATAATGATAGTATAGCAGCTGAAGTGGAGAAGCGGATGGTTTGTGTGGATCGGAAGTGCAATAGTTACCAGCAAAGATCAAGATGAATAAACAGTAGCAATGTTCAATAGAACAATACAATAGTGAGACAAAAACTTGCACTCTGATTAATCAAGAATGATGAGTACAAGAGTGTGAAGCAGCACAAGAGAGCTGGCGCAAAAATTGCTTCAGTTGTTGATTGTTGAACTAGCATTTTTATTACTTAGCAACTTAGTTGCTTTAACTAGAATACAGCCTACTGAACATGTTACATCTGCTGACGCTATACATTGATGATTGCATGTCAGTGCTCAATGCATTGGGAACATAAAATCTAATTGCTTAATTTACTGAAGCCGTTATGCATTAGATGGCCGTCTTCTCTTAACTATAAGTGTATGTGCAAGTCAGGTGGACTGTCAAAGATGTACTTGAAGTTGTCTGACAGTCCATGGATCGATTATTCTTTTGATGAGAAAGCCGATAAGTCGGTTGAGGATGAAGTCGGGCACTTCGGGCACTTCGATGTGTCGGGTACTTCGGGAACTTCGATGTGTCGGGCACTTCGGTCACTTCGATGTGTCGAGAGTTGAGCATTGACAAACCCTCGAAGTGCAAAAATCCTGAAGGTGCGAAAACTTCAAAAACTGCGACAAATGTGAAGATCCAAAAAATGCGAGGTTGGACTTCGGTTGAGTTTTTTTTTTTCCAGGATGCCCATTACTTAGTGTATTTGAGCATTAAAATCCAACATTTTTGCCAAAAAAAAAATTGGCCAAGTATACATATAGATCTTATTGGAAAGGTTGGATTACTGATTTCAAAGTATCTCTAGGTGGACAAACCATTTCAACATGTATAATTATATGCATTCGAAACTAAATGTGGATGCTGTAAATCCATGTGATTTTTGAAATGCAGTTGTAAGTATTTTAATCTTTTGAATTGCTTGTCATTTTAAACATGTAATTTTATTTACGAATGAGAACTTATTATGGTTTTGTATTGTAGGTCTACATCCATCAAACATACATGAATGGAAACCTGTAACCTCTCTTTCAGGTATTATAGATGTCATCCATTCATAAATTGGCAAATTGCAATACAGAGGACGAACGACAAAAGAACTTGCAAACTCTGAAATATTTTTTTATGGCGCTATGTTGTATATTCTAGACTTAAATGAAGGAATAGGAAAACTAGAGTGTATACCAATATCTGATTTTTAAGATAAACGACTGGTGGATTGCACTTAATGACAATATAATAAAGTCTTTTCGTTCGAAACTATATAATGATGTACTTCACTCAAAATTAATACTGGATCATAAAATGTGCACTTGAGTTGATTTGTACCAATATCAACGTTTGTCAATTCTTTTTCAAACACTGAGGTGTGTCGAACCCCCACATTGTTTTGTAAAATCCACTCCAGATATAGAATGCAGAATCAAACATTGATCCATATGCTTTAGATACAATATAGAAAAGCAAATGATTAGTATGGTGTTTCATTTTCAGAGATGGAAAAATCACAATGGTACTTAGGCCCCATTGTGAAAAGTACAGTACTAAGGACCATAAATGGATCTTTGAATGATCCACAAGGTGATTGTATGCTTGTTAATCAATCTATCATAAACTAGTCATCAGAAAACAAGATCTAGTTTAGCAGCTTGATAGGAAACAAGTAGAGACAATCAAAGCATTGATCAATTATATAATCCAACTCCACACGTGTGGAAATAAGGCTGTAGTACGGCCTGTAGACAGTGTTTACAAAGTGCCAAAGCTGGGTTTCATTGGAAAAATAGAGTAATCACCATACAATGAGAGGAAACTCGAGTTTCTCCTTGAGGCTCCAAAAAGTTTCTATCTTCTCACTATGGAGAATGGGAATACATAGTAAAACACACTTCCTTTGCAAAGTTAGGTGAAAATCCAGCATGTAATAAGGAAGTAGACTCCACTTTCTTGCCCTAATGTGAAAACTCTAGCCTAGATCCAAGAGTCATGCTTGGTAGGTGCATGGTAGGTACAAATCTCATCATAAATCATGGTCTAGATCCTACAAAGTAGGAATCACTACCAAATAGACACAACCACTCCTCTTGACTCGTGGTAACCTATTTTAGGTGTGTATGTACAAGTGGCACTTTGGCCATTGAAGTAACCAACAAACAATATTGACAAAATGTACAATATTCTACATGGCTAGATTTGCCAATGTAGGCAATTTTTCACACTCCTCCTCAAATCTAGCCTTGGAGATCACAATGCTTTTATCAATAACTCCAATTGAAGATCTAAGCTTGACAAATGAATCTTTAGGTAAAGGTTTAGTAAACAAATCAGCCAAGCAACTTGATGATGGACGTGTTGGAGCTTGATCTCTTTAGCTTGCACTTTTTCCCTCACGAAATGATGAGCAATTTCGATGTGTTTGCTCCTTGCATGGAATGTAGGATTAGTTGCAAGTGATTGGGCTGATTGGTTGTCACAATAGATGATAGGGATCTCCTCCTCCATGACATGAAGCTCCACCAATAGCCTTTTGAGCCACAAGACCTCCTTGCATGTTGATGTCAAGGCCTTGTATTTGGATTCTGTGGAAGATAGGGAGATGGTATCTTGCTTTTTGGAAAGCCATGATACTACTCCATCACATAGAAAGGTGGCAAAGGCACTTGTTGATCTTCTATCCACTTTGTCACCTGCAAAATCCGAGTCACTATAGGCTCTTAAGCCAAGATTAGTTCCTCTATACAAAATACCAAAATTCTTAGTGAATGAAATGTATCTAAGAACTCTTTTGGCCATCTTCCAATGTGAAACTAGAGGACTTTGCATGAATTGGCTTAACTTTCCAACACTATAACTAAGATCAGGTCTAGTTATAGTTAAATAGATCAAGGAGCCAATAAGCCTTCTATATAATGTGATGTCCTCAAAGGATGCTTCATCACAACCAATAGATGCTTTTACATGTTGCTCCATTGGTGTCTCAATGCCTTTACAATTCTTCATTCCAAATCTATCTAGGATGGATGTAGCATATTTAGATTGACAAATGAAGCTAAAATCACATCCTCTAATAACCTCTATTCCAAGAATGAAGCTCAATAGGCCGAGATCTACCATCTTAAACTCTTTTGCTAAAGCAATTTTTACATCTCTAATTCCATCTAGATCATTACCACTCAAGATAATGTCATCTACATACAAAACAAGAATAATGATCATGCCATCATGAAAACTTATATACAATGATGGATCATAGGCACTCATTACAAAATTGATGGAAATGAGAAAAGAGTTTAGCCTAGAGTACCATGCTCTAGGTGCTTGCTTGAGCCCATAAAGGCTCTTCTTCAAAAAACACACCTTTCCTTCATGCTTTGCCTTGATGAAGCCCTCGGGTTGCCTCATTTAGATCTCTTCCTCCAAATAACCATTGAGGAATGCATTTGTGAAGTCAAGTTGGAATAGCTCCCAATTGAAGGTTGTAGCAAGACTAATGATCAACCTGATAGTAACAAGCTTAGCCACAGGAGCAAAAGTCTCATCATAGTCAATGCCTTTGGTTTGTAAAAAACCTTTGGCAACAAGCCTAGCTTTATGCTTGCTTATTGATCCATCTTGATTATACTTCAATCTAAACACCCACTTGCAATCAAGAGGTTTCTTCCCTTGAGGAAGATCCACAAGATCCCAAGTATGATTCTCAATAAGAGCATCATACTCTACTTGCATAGCATCCATCCAACTTTTAGACTTACAAGCATCTTCATAGCATGTTGGCTCCTCTAACATTGAAGTAAGAAAGGTGTAAGATGTGAAAGATGATGAGCCTTCCCTTTGATCACCTTGACCATCATAGGTGAGCCTCAATGGCTCGGATCTTGCCCTTGTAGATCTTCTTGGAGTTCTTGGAGTTCTTGGAGTTCTTGCATCTTGAGGTGGATCCTCAAGTTCTTCTTCACTTGGAAGCTCCTCCTCCATCCTAGCATGATCCTTGGCATCAAGATGATTAGTAGCATTATCATCCAAATCACAAGCATGTCCTTCATAAAAAATAACATCCCTACTCACTATCACCTTGCTAGTGATGAGATTGAAGACTATATAACCTTTGCTATTCTCACCATATCCCACAAAGATGCCTTTGATGGATGTTGCATCATCCTTCCTTCTCTTATCCAAGGATTGGTGTACATAGCAAGTGGATCCAAAAACTTTGAGATCTTTGAGATTGGGCTTCTCTCCAAATAGAGCTTCAAATGGTGTGATTCCTCCAATGGCTTGGTTTGGTAATCTATTGCACAAATAGTTAGCACAAGTTATTGCTTCACCCCAAAATGGTTTGGATAGAGAAGCATCTAGCCTTAAGGCCTTAGCACACTCACAAAGAGATCTATTTCTTCTCTCACTCACTCCATTTTGTTGAGGGGTGTATGGACATGACAACTCCCTCTTTATGCCATTAGAACTACAAAAGTCAATCAACTTATTGGAGATATATTCACCTCCATTATCACTCCTTAATACCTTAATCTTGGTACTAAGTTGATTTTCTACCAAAGTCTTGAACTTTACAAAAGAATCAAACACCATTGATTTGCTAGACAAGAGGTACATCCAACAAAATCTAGAATAGTCATCAATGAAGATTACACAGTACTTGGCACCACCATTAGACTCATGTGAAAAACTATGAACATCCGAATGGATGAGTTCAAGAGAGGAGTTTGATCTTGATGTAGATCTTGAGAAGGGTAGTTTGTGAGCCTTTGAGAGGCAACATGCTTCACATCTCTTCCCACACTTTGACAAATGCTCGGGGAGTCCAACTGCAAGCTCATTAGTAGCCATAGATTCCATGGCTTTGTAGTTGGGGTGGCCCAACCTTTTGTGCCACAGTTCCACCTTTGCCAAGTTAACACTCTCGACTGCAATATTAGCATCAAGCTTAAACAATCTACCTTGCTTAGCCTTTGGCTATACATTCATCATTTCTAAGGATGGAACAAACTCCATGCTTAAATTGTACATCTAGGCCATTATCCATTAACTGGCCAACACTAAGCAAATTCTTGGTTAACTTAGGAACATAAAGAACATTATCTAGATTCATCCTTTTGGATGATCCCACATACAAGGATGGTGGTTTGTTGGAAACCATCAAGGATGACTCTTCATCCTCCTCTTCCTCATGATGTGCAATGTTGCTTTGTTGCTCTCTTGTGTCTTCTTCTTCTTGAGACATTCTGATGCAAAATGTCCTTTCTTTCCACAGAAAAAACATTTGTACTTGGACTTGTCTTTGATCTTGCCCTTTGAGCTTGAAGCCTCATCCTCCTCCTTGGTCTCCTTGAAGTGCTTCTTCTTGCCATTGGTCTTCTTCTTGCTTTTGAATGAGAAATTAGCTTTCTCATCACCATCCTGCAGAGAAATAGCATTCATTCTTGCATTGGTATGCAACATCCTACACTCTTCAGCTACTAATACACTGTGTAGCTTTTCTATAGTAGGCAAAGTGTCTTGGATTGCAAAGCTTTGGACCAAATTTGTAAAGCCACTCCCTAGACCATTTAGGACAATCTGAACAAGCTCACTATCTTGAATCTTCTCTCCAATGGAAGCTAACTCCCTATTAAGAGACTTGATTCTTAGCACATAATCTTGTGCACTCTCATCACTCCTCTTCATGCTTTGTAGAATCTGATTCCTAAGCATGAGAACCCTCGAAGTGTTACTAGACTCATAGATAGATTTTAAAGATTCCCAAGCCTCTTTAGCACTCTTACATGATGATACTTCCCTTAAAAGATCATTGCTTACATTCATCTTAATACAGTGAAGTGCAAGCCTAGACCTCTTCTTGTATCTCACTAATTCCTGTGCACCTAGAGGTTCATCTTCATCATCTATTAGAAACTCATAAAGATCCTGGAGCACCATTAGTGACTCCATCCTCACTTTCCAAATAGCATAATTGGTAGAATTTAACCTCTCACTAGCTTCTAGAAGGTAGGCTCCCACTGATCCCATCTTACTAGCAAGATTCTACACACAAGATATAGATTTGTTTGTACTTGAAACTCACAAAGGTTTCTAACTTGCAGTGTTTCACTCAAATGTTGACTTCTAATCCAACAAATGGATTTGTAATCACAGTTCTATCACTCCCTCACAAGCTGGAATGAAGATAAGATGAGATGAAAACTACACTCAAGCAAATCTTGCCAATCTTGGCTATTCTTGGACAAAAACTGATTCTATCTCTCTCATTCACTTTGATGTACTTTCAAGACCTGGTTTCCACTTTAAGGAGGTCTGAAATCAGCCTAGATTAATTAGTTTTCATGAAACAAATTTAAAACTAATCAATGGCAAGTGATCTTGGTAGCTTATCCTAGGATTTGCACCAAAAATTACATCAAATTGATACCAGATGAATTTTCTATGATCCAATGAATATGGGTTATTAAATGCTGGTTTAGAGATGCCCACACGTGTAAACAGTACGGATTTTGATCCTGAAAAAGTTTGGGATCAAATCCCCTCACCAAAATTTGGATACCAGCTCGCCCTTCCAATACTAGCTTTTTGCACCAAAATCTGCTAAAACTGGATTAGATTCAAACATAGATCAATGGCCTTGTACTTGGCTCTGATACCATGTGAAAAGTATAGTACTAAGGACCATAAATGGATATTTGAATGATCCACAAGGTGATTGTATGCTTGTTAATCAATCTATCAGAAATTAGTCATCAGAAAACAAGATCTAGTTTAGCAGCTTGATAGGAAACAAGTAGAGACAATTAAAGCATTGATCAATTAGTATAATCCAACTCCACACGTGTGGAAATAAGGCTGTAGTTTCTCCTTGAGGCTCCAAAAAGTTTCTATCTTCTCACTATGGAGAATGGGAATACATAGTAAAACACACTTCCTTTGAAAAGTTAGGTGAAAATCCAGCATGTAATAAGGAAGTAGACTCCACTTTCTTGCCCTAATGTGAAAACCCTAGCCTAGATTCAAGAGTCATGCTTGGTAGGTGCATGGTAGGTACAAATCTCATCATAAATCATGGTCTAGATCCTACAAAGTAGGAATCACTACCAAATAGACACAACCACTCCTCTTGACTCGTGGTAACCTACTTTAGGTGTGTATGTACAAGTGGCACTTTGGCCATTGAAGTAACCAACAAACAATATTGACAAAATGTACAATATTCTACATGGCTAGATTTGCCAATGTAGGCAATTTTTCACACCCATTAAATCAAGACTTGGGTAACATTGGACACACTGATTGTATATGCATTGATATCATGGTAAATGGGAATTTACTTACTACTATTGAGGTTGAGCAGGATTGGAGATCATTCTACATTAGAACGGAGCTATTGCTTTTATAGCAAGATATCCCTAAATATTTCAACTTCATATTGGTATGTAATATCTGTTTATTGGTGTGTGAGTTTGTATTCATTATCTTATTTGTCAGTATTATGAAAAGTAATTGTACTTTGAAAATTATATGTTTGTGCAGATAAGTAAAAGACTTTTTGAAAAAATCAAATGCAAAGATTGAGATGAATTGTTCACATAATAGAGCAATCATAATACAAGATAATCATAGATGCTTGCAAGATGTGTAAACTCTCATAAATATCAATATATTTTTCAATTTTTGAGAATGTATATGTGTGTCTTCTACAATGAAAGTTATCTCCATCGTTTTTGTCCTTCTATAAGCCTGTAATTATTCATGGGCCATTACATCAAAAAGTGTATATTGCTATTTAATCTATACTTTTTTCAAAGCTCAAAAAATAAGGGTTGTCTCCACCTTGCACAAGTGTCAGCTGTGGACTGGATTTTCCTCCCTTTACTGGATAGGGTGTTGCATGAGATAATAAGTTTATCAACATTTGTTGTCGGAACTCATATATCTCACTGATTGTGAAAGCTCTTCATTTGTACTACAAATCCAAAAGCACCGAGTTAATTAATTAAACAAAAAACAATCATTGTGACATGATTAGAAGATCAATGTATTCAGTAGTTTATTTACCTCTCGTATATCTGAAGTCCCGGCTTGCATGATATACCGCTCTAAAAAACTTGTACATTATGGATGGAGATCCAGTTGTGTCCATCATCTTGTTGAGCTGACTGAAATCACAAAAAGTATAATAGGTTAGCTGAACATTTCGGGAAAACAAAATATGCTTGCATACAATCAATAAATAGATGTTGAGAATACTTACTTCCGCATCAACAATCTCCAAATGACTATTTACATTGGCTCCATATGGCTTGAAAAAAAATCGCACCATCTTGTTGTACAAGGTGGGCATGGGTGGACCTTAGGGAATTCATTTTTAAATAGATGGGATCAATATTCCCATCAGAATTTGCCCTTAAGAAAATTACGTGAATGCTCCAATGATGGCTGCAAACAAGAGATCAATAAGTCACACTAAAGCAATTATAGAAAGTTAATAGAACAATGTTGAAAATATTAACATATTACATAATCACTTACTCTTGGTAATAAGAAACGATGAAAACTTGTCTTTGAAGTTGTGTGAGAAAGAAACGTGGCCGCCTGAGTGGAGCTATCAAGATTGTGTGCAAAAAAAGACAATAGAACACCAATGTATTTGTTGGTGCAACATGAAAAATGTGAGAAGGGGATGGTATCTACCAGCTTGCACTGAGAATCACCCTCTTCCTAGGCCTAGAAGGTTTTTCATATTTCCTACTTCATCTGGTAGGCACAAGCCCTCTCTCTGTCAGTGGTGGCCTAGTGGTAAAATCACTCCTGAACACCTGATTGTATGTATTTCTCAGCCTCATGACAAGGTGCATGTTTGATGGCATGAGCGTACCTCTCTTGGCATGCACTGCATAGAGGGTTGAGTCCTCACAAAGCTTCACTCGGAAGTCCTCATAGGCAGTATGAAGATCTTCTCCGACAGTGATGTTCCAACGAACATCCTGAGAAAGTCACCTCGTCACTTGCCTCACTGCCCTGTAGAAATGGAAATTTTTGGGAGGATGAGGAGAAGGAAAAAAGTTGGTGAGACGGACTGTTTGTTTGGTATGGGCCATGATCTTGGTATGTATCACTATGACATGCCTATGATGCACCTTGAGTGTATGGAGGTGAGCTATGCATGCAAAGGGCATGGTGGCGATATGGGGTTCCAACACGAGTGAGAGAGCAAGTATTAAGACTAAAAAATGAGACAAATCGGTGATAATATAGTGCTAAGAAGATGCAATGATTGCAAATATTGATAGGATGCTCCGCACATGTGGGGGGACACGTAGTGAGACACGTGGCCTATCTGACATGTGCAAGCACACTTGTCGCATTCTTGACCAGACACGTGTCCATTTCCTACTAAACCATACTATGGACCATGTTGGAGTTAATCTTCACTCCTACTTACCTGAATTTTTCTCCTATACTATGTAGATATTCTCTCTAGAAGTTGAGGAAGCATCTTGGAGCTTGCAGGTTGCTTGGAGGACATTTGGAGGGTCTACCTTGGATTTGGAGGACATTCTCACCTTTACTTGTTAAAAATCAGCATAAAGTGTTTAAGAAAATCTTAGTCGAGTCTTCCGAAGCCACAAGTGTAAAGCAATGTTGAAGATTCAAGAGTCCAAAGTATTGGTAGAAACACATATCAAGAAGTTGATAAGAATACTAGAACTAGCATTCAATCTTTATGTAGAACAATCCCATTCAGCTTTTGTTAATATACAAAGGAAGGATAGCTTTTATATGACAAATGAATGTAGGTGAATAATTGTCCAAACAGATTCAATCCTCTTTAAAATGATATCATAAGTTATTCATAAAAGTGGAACACTTTATATTCATTTCTAGCTCATTGATGTGGGTTATCTAAATTGCTATAGGGGTTTCTAATAGTTGGCAAAAAAATCCTTAGCAAATAGTTGCATTTCTACAAGAGTACCATTTGTGAAATAAACAAATAATTTTAAGAGAGGCTTCTTACTATCCCTGAATCCAGCATTAACCATCCATGTCATATCAAGACAACAATTGACAACATAAAGAGGGCAATAAATCGTTGTTGGATCGGTGTTCAAAATGGATGCTTCTATGCCAAAATCTTTCATAAATCATGTGTATAAAAGCAATACCAAAAGTAACTCACCAAAATCATAGTAGGTCGCATTCCAAGAGGGTGTGAATGGGCACTAAAGGTAGTGGAACTCCTCTGCTAAGTGCAAGACAACAAAGAGTAGAGGAAGAGTAGTGGTATTGCTATTAGTCAAGCTTATATAACCACCAAATTTCCCAATATGTTGTGAAGGAAGAATCGTAATTGTAAATCAATCTTGATCGTTGGATGTGAACCCTACAAAACTGGAAGGGGTATTATTATTATAAAAAAGGAGTGTTAAGTGCAAGGGCTTATGCGGTCAGACCTCAATATGTTGAAAAGAGTCGTACGGAAGCAATATATAGTGGGTTTAAGTCAGTATTATCCATGAGAGGGAGGGAGGGAGGGAAGGGGGGGGGGGAGAGAGAGAGAGAGAGAGAGAGAGAGAGAGAGAGAGAGAGAGAGAGAGAGAGAGAGAGAGAGAGAGAGAGAGAGAGAGAGAGAGAGAGAGAGAGAGAGAGAGAGAGAGAGAGAGAGAGAGAGAGAGAGAGAGAGAGAGAGAGAGAGAGAGAGAGAGAGAGACAACAAGCATCATATAGCATCGTTTAGTAATGTCTAAACATTATCGTTTGCATGACAAGTATTATGAGTCCTCGGAAGAACGGAACCACGCTCTCGATCTTTTTCTCTTCAAGAATCGCGTGTAGAGTGAAATAACTAGTCCACTTGGTTAACCAGTCGTCTACTACCTCTGGCTTCTTTTCTTTCTTCTCCCCCAAAAAAGGTTCTGGCTAAAAGCCCAAACTCAGCGAAGAGAGAGTTTTAACTTGATTCAACAGTACCTCCATCTACTGATCCCTTACTAATTGTTCTAATTGTTCCCTTCATTAAGCGCTTGGCTTAATTGCTGGAAAATCTGTAAGTAGGTAGGCATAGGTACATGACCATCAAGACTTGCATTATCATCTGCCATATTGATTACCTGAAACGGCAAAATTAGCTTAATTAGTCAACAGATCCAAGATCTTCAACTAAAAGTGAAAAGTATTGGACCTTCATAACTGGTTGATACAATTCCAGCAAGGTCTTCACTTTATTAAGCAAATTTCGTTTAATCAATGTCAGATTGATTTAGAACAATATCGAACTTTTAAGAATCACTCAATCTTTTTTTTTACGAAACTGGGATTTTGGAAATTCGTTAGATATGGACCAAATTGTGAAAATTGATTTAAAATGTCTAACTATCAGTTTCACAAGTGCCATCCCATTTCAAACTCATTTCAAAACATCATGCATGCATCAGTCTTGACATGCATAGATTTTACTAAAAAAATAAAGAAAAAATTCCGTAATTTGCCTAGTACCTAGGATCGATTTTCCAAAAATAGCATCCATGCATGAAATTTCTCTGATCAAGCTACTATACCACCTCGTACCATGCATCCAATCATGCATACAGGTTCATCCAAACATTTTCAACACTAGAAAAGCACTGTACTAGTTCACACCTATGCATGCATTTAAACATTACGAAAATTTTTCAAATTTTAGTCTAAAAATTGCCAAACTTTCGACGGCCATAGCTTTTGTTACATGATTTTGATTTGGTCGCTATAAAGCACAGTTAGAGGGAGAAGAGGTTTACAAGACACCTGCCAAATCACCCTACCACCTACGCTTCACACGTGCGAGCAGTAAATGACTGAAAAACCAGTAGAAGGGTGCACTTTTTCCAAGGGTGTATGTCAAAAATCCATATCCAACCCATATAACATCCAATCAGAGATTACAAGCACTCTTGTAAGGTTCATTAGAGAGGCATAGAGGCTTCTATCAGGTCCAACAAGCAATCATAATCTCAAATCATGCAAAAATTGCATTTATGGACTCCTCCAACAAGCAAAACTTCAAGATAATGGTGCCCAAGTCTCCCAACTCCAAATTGGGTGCATGATGGCTCAAATCGGAGGCAATCCATCATATCTTTCAGCTTGTAAAAAAATCCAACAGGTTCAGACCACCTGATGAGAATTATTCATGCTCAAATAACCTCAAAAATACACTGTTTTTTTTTTAAACTTTTTGAGACACCTCTGACAACATGACTGCAAAATATCATCAATGAATTTTATGAAAAACCCCAAAAATAGTAAAAAAAACCCACAAAAAAAAATCATGTTTTTTGACCATCTTTCATCCATTTTTGCAAAAAATTTAGGATCAAATCCATATGGAAATACAATCAGGCCATATCTACTGTAAATCAATCACATGCAAGCACTAAAATTTCTAATTTCAGTCAATCATGGTTCATATAGCCCATTTCTAGCCCAAGACCACAATTTTTTGGCCAAAAATCACTATCTAAACACCCTTTTGATTTTTCAACTGGCATGCAATCATTAGAATCAATCATAATGAATATAAAACAGCAAGCAATTTTGGAAAATGTTCAAGATGAGTCGCTTTGATAAATTTCAAGCAAGAATTCTAGTTAAAAAAATCACAAAAAACCGTTAAAAAATCCATTGATCTCCATCATTTTCTATGGAAAAAGTCCATAATCATGACCAATAGGCTGAAAGTACATCAAGATCTGAGAAGCCACCTACTTGGAGGTCAATTCCACCACCTGGAAGCAAAACAACAAAGAGATCCACTAAAAAGTTGCAAAAAACAAGAATCCCGAATCCACCTTCTGATTGATGTAATCCTTAGCTCTAATACCACTATAACGATCGCCAAGTGAAGATCTTCTCAAATGTTGTTACATGCAATCAAAAGGACACATGTGGAGAAAAACCACCCAACCAACATGAAATGGCTAGTCAATACCCTAGTCACTTCACCCCCAAGCCAAGGTGAATGAATACACGAGAGGAGGGGATCCTGGCTTCTGAAATCAGAAAAGACAATGAGGAGATGGGCTAGGATATATACTCTCCAACTGACTAGAGAATATTTCCTCTAGGATCCCTCCATTCCTATCAAAAGCAATTGACCTCATATTCTTGCATAAACTTGCATAATAGCAATCAAACACCATGCAAGTGCTCCATAGTCCAATTATAAGTCTGGGCCATCGTAAGATTATTAACATTATTGGCCAAGTCTGGAATGACGAGGCATAACTAACAACCTTATAGACTGGAGTACTGGCTATCCATGTCAGGAATTATTCCGAATTCCACACACTGGACATGGACGTAACAACACTCTTCTTGAACGCAATGCCATGATCAAATGAATCATTGTAAGCTTATAAAGATCAAACCAAAGAAACCTCTACTCCCTGTTCCTCCTTCCTGTTGGGATTCGGTGTTGTTCCCGTCACAACAAAAAGAAGCGAACGGGGAATCTTTGGTACATGCAACTATGTCTATTAGATTCAAACAGATCGGGATCTGTCTTACTTGATCACAGCTTCGAAGTCGCTGGGTCTAAACAGTTGATTCCATAGCCATGCACAAATTATCTTGTTTATCATATTTAGCTTTGTGGAAGCGATTTGAGCACGTTCATTAGAACAACAAATCGAGCAATGCTATCAGTCATATGAAACAATTTAATCTACGAATATTTTTATCTGCGAGCATGAATCTATCCGACAATAAAACGAATAAGCATTCAGCATACACAACTTGAGTTGCTAGAACATTGACCGATTAGTCGTGTAAAAAATACAATCTGAATGCAGATATAGAGGCGTTCTTTCTAAGACAATACTCTGTGATTACAGAGAGAAAGAACAAGAGAATTGTGCTCTGGTTAATCTATGGTTTACAAATAGGTTAAGGCACTACATGCTGTTGTTAGAAGCCGTCGGACAATATTTGATTTTGTCCGGTCGAGTTGAAAGTCACTTTCAATTGTACAAATGTATAAAATTTGTAGTGTTTACATAAGAGAAAAAAATGAATGCAATATTAGTTTCACTTCTATTTATGAGTTTATCTCACGACATTCTATTTAAGAAGATGTCAAAATATGATGGGACATATCTTGCTAAAAGAAGTTTCAAGGGAAAAGGCACTTTCTCACATAAACAAACCTAATGATCCAAGGTGAGCCATTCACAGTTGATTATGTGCCTTAGAATAATTTAGGAAAATAAATACTCTTCTTAAAACTTAGCTTCAGCTCAACAAGAGTTATCCACTTATCCTTTAGCATTCTAGCCATCTCAAAACATTTAATAGCATCAAATTGATATGTAATAAGAATATTACAACAATCTCAAAACATGTAAAAATCTTGCATTAACGTGTAAGGAGACTGAAAATACAGCCACATCTCATTGGCATAAATCAGTTTTATTCCTCTTGTGTGTCCTCATTTGTGCAATCTAAACTCTTGGCCTAAGAAAGAAAAAAGGCAGTCCTAGGAATCAACTCAACGCTTAGTAAAGAACCTTATTAACATAAGATGTAAATTGTTAGAACAAAAAGTCTATGAATGTAAAAGTGAAGTTTACGTAAATAACATGGAACATCCCACAATGTCATAACATCAATCAAATGTAAAGCACGAAACGCATGCTATGATGACGTTGTTACTTGTGTCATTGTCACCCCACCAATATGTATACATCAGATGCTTGAACATCGATCCACATTGTTTCAAGTAAGAGGATGCATTCTCTTGAATTTGCTTCAAGCTACTAAATGTGGCCTCTCCATCTTTCATACAACACAATACTTAATAACAACAGAATTTCCAACAATGCCCAACATGCAATAAGTGTTGGATTGCTTGATTCTCGCTGCGATGAAAGAGAAAGTTTAAAACATCATCTAAATTGGAATTCGAAAAGATAAAACGTGTAAATTTGAGGAAGAAGGATATAGTACCCTTGGTGATTATGATTATATTACATAGTAACCATCTACTCATTGTCAATCTTACAAACCATATTCAATGTCATGACATAGCTAAGAGCCCAGTCTTACAGCAAATCCCAATTTTCATTTTTGGTATTCTCATCTCCTATTAATGTACTCTTCCCCTATTATTCTGAAATAGCCCCACCTAAGAGGTTCAAAGAATGGCCAGGATCCTACATAGATAGTATTATAGCCCACTATCCTTCAATTTCAGGAACCGCAACGCCTTACTTTTTGCTTTGATCAATGTCTTTCGCAAGCGAATTAAGGATGGTCTGACATCTTGATGCTCCAAGTAGATTTGTTTCATTTCCCACCAACTCTTCTTCACAAGCACCTCCGGGTTTGTCAGTACAGTGTCATTCTTATCATAGTGATCAATCAAAGAGCTTTCTTCAGGTGTAATTATGTACTCTACATATTGCAACCCCAGCTTCTTAGCTGGATCTCCATAATAAGTGCTTGCAGCCCACTTTGTTCCCAGAGGGACTATCTGTATGAAAATTGATCCCGGTCGCATAAACAAGAAATGCGTCATCGCAGCACCATGCACTCCCATAAGCACCTCACTAGAATTAAGTGTCCAGTATAGCTGCTTTAGATCTGTCGTCGGGTCAGGTTTCCATAATGTCACATTGTAACCCAGATCTTCAGTCAACGCCACAATCTGGTCCAAGTTTTGGAAAATTCGAGTGCCATCGCGAACTATGATGACCAGTCTTGGTTTTTTCAGCACAGGCAGCAGTGCAGTAAGAGCGGAAGGGTCGGTATATGCCTGATCTAATACTGCCCTAAAATCTTGAATTGTCTCATTTCCAAGCATTAAAGATGGGTTTATCCCTAATTCCTCGTGGATATGCAAGCCGACCGTCACCTCTGGAAAGCAGTGAATTCTAGTTTCTTTTCCAAAATCCACTACAGGGTAGCTTGACAGCTGATTTATCACGTCACCATATTTCATCAACCACCAGTTATGGAACTCTACAATCACAAACACCACTTCCTTCTTCAGATGCTGAGAGGTAATATAAAGAGGAATTAATCCATCATGGAATTCATGATACAAATTTCCAGTGTAGCCCCCTGTGGTGAACACGACTGCAGGCACCGCATGATGTATATCACAGATCAGGGGAGGGCTTTTCTGAGCTGCATTAGCGGGGCCTATTCTCTTCAGCTTAACTTCATGAATCATATCCATGCAGCTTTTTTCCCATTTTCGAGTGTAGGGTTTGATGCTTTCCTCTTCAATGGGGATATTTGGGCTAGAACTGTACAATATGAAGGAACCTGATTGGCCATCCATTCTTACATCCCCTTTCATGGTGCATACGTCGGTTCGGGGATGCGAGCGATCACAAGAAAAAATCTCCTTCAAAGGACTCGATGGCAGCTCCGATCGAAGTGCATCATCAAAATCTGCATTGTAAGCACAACTTTAAAAAAAAAAAGGTTGAGCAAACTGAACCCTCCTAAGTTTGTTCTGCATAAGCTTGTGAGACAAAACCTCTCACATCACATGAGATGTCGTCACTATTTCAATAAAGTCGGCTTAACTGATGAGCTGTTGGATGTTACTGTCATACCCATATACGAAGTTTGGAATCACCAATATGGATTTAAAAGCACTATCTTGTTTACAAATGCTTCATATAAGAGTAGATAAAAAGTATAGATAACGTGTCTCAATGGAAAAGAGCTCATAGGAAACGTCTCTGGTTGACTTCTGTCACATGCTTACCTGCTCTGCCTGCCTTCAGTTTGGTGCTTCTCCTAGCATTGGAGCTTTCCAAAGTTAGCTCCACTATTTGTGGGAACTCGTGTGCCAAAGGGTCTATTTCTGCTCACAAAATAGAACCGCAAAACACAGTTTTAGTATTAAATCCCATGCAACCAAAGAGCATCCAAAAGTCTTCAGAAACAAAATAACACCGACAGCAAAAGCTGATGCTTTTCTTTTTCATCATTAAAACAAAACTGTGTGTGTGTGTGTGTGTGTGTGTGTGTGTGTGTGTGTGTGTGAGAGAGAGAGAGAGAGAGAGAGAGAGACCGACCGAATAGCATGGCCTTGAGACTGGAGAGTATGGTAGTGATTGCCACAATGAAGAGCAACAAAACAAGCACCACTCTCAATGGCATCCCCATCCTGCCTCCTCCTGCCAAGACTTTGTCTCTTCCATTCTCACTTGCTGTCCTCATCATGCTCCCACATACTCTGGCGCTTCTACAAAACGAAACTGCTTGCAGGTACCACTCCTTGCCTTTACGCTGTGGCCTGATCATTCCTCTTTTCTGCCCAAATCTTGCGTTGCTCTTTTGATGAACCCTCTAGCGTGACCCAAAACTCTTTCTTGACTTCTGTGCATTCTTCATTTCTCAAGGAATCGATCCTCCCTTGCTGCTTGATTTCATCAGCCTCTGCAAACCTGCCAATGCATCATGCATTCCTCAAGACCCACAAAACTAATCCTATAATTTTGGGTTGGCATTTCTTTCCATCATGCATCAGAAACAGTATCGCAAAAGCTCAAAATCAGCTTTCCACCCTCCCCACCTTACTGTTCTCTCTATTTCTAGTCTCTAAAGAAGAACAAATCGTAGATATAAGCATATGAAGTCCCGAATACATGATCTTCGCTTATCATCCCTGGCTGAGGGCTCTATTCGCTGCTTTCGTCGGCAATGTCAACGTGCACACAAATACAGGATCCTCCTCTCTTCCCTCTTTCTCTCTTTTCTATGACTTTTCTTTTTTATTTACATTTTTTCAAAGATTCAAAGGGACACCACCCAAATAGAAGCACCTTACTAAATAAGGGTGGTTTCCCATGGAAGAGGTCCATCTCAAAATATGCACTTACTCTCATCTTAACAAACTATTGATTTTTTCACAGTGTATTTTGGTGAAGCCTTAAAAGGCATAATAGTACCTCTGAATTTATTATTCCAAGAATTGGAGTAATAAATTGGTGAAGCCTTAAAAGGCATAATAGTACCTCTGAATTTATTATTCCAAGAATTGGAGTAATAAATGTGTAATGTATTATTATTATTATTTTTAAACACTCATAAAAGCACATTACACTTTGTAAAATACTTGCACTATTTTTAGAAAAGCCTAATCATGTACTCATCATTAAATTAAAATATGAAATTTAAAAAAAATCGCAGCTATCTTTAGATAAATAAATAAATAATAGCTTATCACGGTTCCCCTATACTTAACAAACTCCAGTGTATTTGGAGGAGGATTCCTTAAATGGCATAATATTACACTTGAAATTATTATCAAAAAAATACACGAGTAATAAATACCTTATAAGTGTAAGGTATAGTTGCTATATTTAAAAAGTCACATACGCATCTTACAAATTCGTAAGGTATAGTTATTATTTTTGGAAAATCGCATAAAGTGTTTATTATTATCTTTGAAAAATCAAACATGAGCATAAATATAAGATTTACTAGTTTTGAAAAAGCAATGAGGTCCATATATATTATTTTTAAAGAATGCATGGGTCTTTGCCTTAAATTTTCTATAAAAAAAAAAAACCTTGTGGTTATTACGTTTGGGAAAGGCCCCTATCCGGGGGTCTTCTGTCCTGGGGAGGCACCTTTCGGGCGCCTCCCCTATACTTAAAATCCCATGTCCTTCATGTCATTCCATGTGAAAGCCGGCTCCGCTTAGGGAGTGCACCACATGCACTCCCTAACGCAAGTAAGAGAGTGTCGCACTCCTCTGCTAGTTGCCTCACTCCTCCGTCGACTGCCTCACTCCTCCGTCGACCCTGGTAGCCGCCCGTCACGAAGCCTCACCTCGTGCACCCATTGTCCGGCCCTTAGCGCGCGAGATATATATATATATATATATATATATATCACATAGTTCCCCTTGACAAGTCAAGACTAAACTATTTGAACCCTTTCATTTTATAGCATAACAAGTAAAAACAAAGCTATATAAAGTCTTACAGTACAAGGTACCATAAAGCGAAGCAATTTTTCGGACACGAGAGAGAGAGAGGGGGGGGGGGTTTCTATCTTATGTTTTAAGATTTTTTTTTCTCATGCACTTAACATTTTTTTATTCCTCTCACCATAACCAGAGTCTAGTTTGCAATATTCAAATAATCAACAAACAAATATCAACAAGCAGACAACTAACAAAGCTAGTTGTTGTCATAAAGGCAATATGGAATTGTCCCCGACTCCAAAAGTCCTCTACCCTTGCTACTCTCAAGAGTAAAAGAAGGATCGTTGAGCAATTAATAGGTAACTATCCTTAATAATCTCAAAAGCATAACATGTATATCAGAAGCCTTATGAACTTTCTCTAAACAAATTAGAATCATGGTTCTCTAAGAACTAGTCCACTCTTGGATTTGCTTTTATAAATTAGAAACCCACAACTTTTCTATCCTATTTAACCACAATTGCAATATGTCAACAACATTTCCAAAAATTTCTACTTCTTGTACCTTATGAACTATGCATGTCTACAATCTCTCTCTACTATGTTGAACATTGGCAATGTCTTGAATAGAGTCTCTCCCCTCCACAACAAGCTATCTAAAGGCAAACACATCATGGAAAAAAAAAGGGTAAAACTACTAAGAAGGTTGTCTCTCACACCAAGGACTTTGCCACCTTTCGACTCAACCAAATTCTCGTGAAAGAGTGGTAAACATAGTGTTTAATTTTCACTTCCACTCAATCGACACCTATTGGCAACAAAAAGTTTTTCTTTGCCTAAGACCCATTCGCAGTTTTCTTAAGCATGTGTGACTTGGGACAATTTAGAAATTCCACTATAATTTTTAGCTGCTCATTAAATGTAATTTGTCTGTGGTTGAATTGTATCGAATATGCATTGTGATTCTAATGAGAATACGAGAAGTTTGTTGTGCACATCTTTGGAAAATTTTCTTTATTATGATTATTTAGGACGTAATATGCTAAAATGTTCCGTTACTCAAACTACCACGAAAAATTTACAGTCTCAATGGGTCAAGTTGATTAGGAGAATAAATTTTAACCTTAACACCATTTTGGTTTCATTGATTAGAGGATATTAAGAGTGTCATGGAGAAGAAGTATTTTAATATGTGGGTGAGTTTACTGTTATTAACATTAAATTTTGAAAAATGAACAACCAAACTAGCACTTTGTAGGTTGGTCCATCAAGCATGCATGACTGATACACATCAAGGGCCATTGGAACTAACATACGTGAGCTATTCTCTACTATACTAAAAATAAATGCCTTGCAATGGTGTTTGTAGTACGGGTTGAACAAGTTGTCCTTTTGTAAGTTGTGAAAAAAACATAATTTCGAACACACAAAAGACAAAACAAACTGGACTCTTTTGAGACTGATTGTTAAGTACACTTTGAGAGTTTATAATATAAAATAATTTCAATGACAAAACTAAAGTATATCAAGTTATAGGTTTGTACTCTACACATAGCTTGCTATTACTCTAAAGCATTTGTGTCCAAGCAAGATTTCAAGTAAACAGCTATAGAAGAATCATGAGAAGAAAAAAAAATCAATAAAAAAATTATGATCATAAACCATTAGGTTCTTGAGAATGGTCACTAACTACGCTTTGAGAGCTCACGATATAAAACAGTTAGAAAATATAGTCAATTTATAACAAGTACTGACTTCTCACTCTACGTATATAGTCATTTTAAAAAATATACATGTATACAATTGCACTTATGGTTTGAAGTGACCTACAATTTTCGAGTCATGAGAACCACTAGATAAATGCAAATACATTGAGTAAAATATGTGCTTGTTGAAGCCAACTACATCATAAAGTAGTTTGTCATGAAGAAGAATAGCATAAACAAATTCACATCTGACGCATGAAGAAGAAGACAACAACATCCCTCAAATATTGTGCTCCAAACTTTGTACAAGTGACATTCCACCTATTTGCAATCTGATAAAGCAATCCAAATTAGCATGCTTTTTTAGCAAATAGGATGGTTTATCAACATAAATTAACAAGTTTATCAAATCAAATAATGGCAAAGAAAAAGCACACCATTCAAAAAAATTACTTACTGCTATATATTAATCTCCTTGCGTCGCTTTATGTAGCTGAGAAATCATGTTTTGTCTCCCTTTTTGCCTTTGTGGTTATGTCCCTGACTCCAAATGTGCATTTACTAATTGACCATGAGATGGCTTTTTTCTTTTTCCACCAAGTACTAACTCGACCAACGGTTGTGCTCGTTGCAATATATTGCCAAATCCATCATTTGTTGCTTCAGAGGTTCTAATACCACGTCCTCAATGCGCCAAATACTATGTTTGCTACTTTCACATAACCCTCTAATGTGAAGAAGCTGTGACACAACATTGTCCATTAAAAAAGTGTCTTCAGAATTAGAAATCATTTCCTCAATTTCAGCCCATGCGCTCTTGGCTTCTAGGACTTTACACTCCACATATTCTTTGGTCCTTTGTCCTTCGACCTCACATGGTTTATGGGCTTCCACAAAATCTAGTTCATTCAAGTCAAACCTTGGCTCTCTATTTTGGCATGTGTGGTCGAAATCAAATTGAATGACGTTGAGAACCCACCACATTTAGTTTCCCAATGAGTGCCCAAACTTCACACAATGTGACCCTCTTCCACTCCTATTAACATTTGTAGTACTTTCACTTGATGCTTAGACATATTATCCTTTTGTGCCCATTCACAAGTGTAAAATGTCCATTTTGTATCAGCATTATACACCAGATGGACTTTGGTTGGATCGGAGTTACTCACCACATTTGAAGGAATTGTGGGATCGATGAAAAGAGAGACAGATGAATCTGAAATTTTACGAGCTTGTAGAATAGTGTGCTTGACTAATTCCTCTCTTGTGCTATTTGAGATGAAACCATATGACTTGCAAAAATCCAAATAAGCATAATGGTTTTCTACATTAGTAAAGAGTGTGTATAACAATCAATCAACTCTTCAATTTTTCATAGTTTTTTTGGTGATAAGATGACGATCTTTGAGATTTGCATGATATGCTTTGATAGCCCCATTTGTGTCTTGGTTTGCGAGTGCAATATTTCTTGTTGCTTTGATCCACATATCTAAAAAAAATCAACAAAACATTAGACAAAATCATCATGAGATTACTTGAGAGACACAACTCTTCAAAAAACAAAATCAATTTGAAACTTTTACCGCTTTTATTCCTTTAAGTATAAAATGAATGTGACTTCTTCTTGAAATCTATGCATAAACACTTGAAGAAGTGCATGACCATGCTCTCCATTTCGGTTCATTCTCAACTCCTCGTAATTTCCCATACACATGATTTCTCCTGGCATTCTTCCACCCTACTTTTCCAATCTCCCACTTTTTGCATGAGATTCTTCACCCAACACCTTCTCACATAAGACAAATAAATATCCAACAACGAGACACGCATCTACAAAACAAAATGAAATGATTGAATGATGAGAAAAGCATATAGGCCCAAATGAAAAGCCAAAAGCTAAAGACACTTTATGTTGAAATGTTTTTCAAATTGATGTGCACCTTAGAGCATTATCTCACAATCCACATGATGGAATCCGTTTGGTTTCCAATCTGCTTTCAATCTGCACATCTTCTGCTGCAACCAAGGAATGATATCTTGGGCCTTTGAACTGCTTATGAGAACCCATGCTACAGGTATACCATTTTAAAAAGCATTAAATGCTGAAATTGTAAAGAGTTGATTTTGCACACAACACAATGTGGTTAGAAAGAGATCATCTCATTATGTGACAAAAAATTCTAGTTCACACAAGTCAAGTGAGCAATTACATTATAACCTTGAATTTGTTTGTCCCAAATGTAGCATCCATGGCTAGGATGTTGTTGTGGCCAAGAAAGAGCATCTTCTCCGTTTGAAATTTTGTTTGGATATCCAATATGAATGGCATATTTTCTTTCTTGTTGAATGTTTGATTAAAAAAACTCTCTTCGCATTTTGTATTGTCCATAAGTGGACACTTCATGCATCATCTTTGTGCAATTCAAACCCATGACAATTTCATAGAGAGGTTTAAGATATCTTGTTTGGTGAGAAAATCATCTCTTGATGGAATAAAGCTAGTCTCAAAAATTCGTTTACTAGCGAGCACTGCTTTGTGCTCATTGATTATTTGAACTGGGTTTGCCTTTTCATAAATTTTGCATAATACCCAATGTTTTTTCTCTTTCGACAACCTAGTAACAAATTGAGCTCTAGAATGATACGATGATACATCCAATGGACCACGACATGGTTGTCCATTTCTATCGACATGTCGTCTCTGAATGAAACACTCCTCTGCCACATCAGGCCACTGATATATTTGCTTGACAAAAAAATTGCATTGACAACCTCTTGACACGCTCTCACCTCGACTTATCAAGCTTCGTCTACTTCCTGGACCATGCCTTGGCCTTTGGGACTTATCTTCCAAATTGGGCTCCACATTTTTGTTATCGTTAGGTCCATACATACACCAATACCTGCAACACAACAGAAATAATAAGTCCAAACAATAACCACAACCCAAAAAAAAAAAAAAAAACTTAACCTACGTCTAGAAATAATTTTTTGACATATCACGTATGTTGTAGAAAGTTATCTGGCTTTGGATGTTTCAAATCCCCAGGTGCATTTGATTTTATACAATACTTTGAGAAAGTTGTGGGTTTTTTTTTCCTCACCCTCGATGAATTACTCTACTCGTGACTATGGGATGTATGCAATTTCAGACTCAAATGGCTTTCCCTCCTGATTTTGGGTTGTAACTTTCTCCCATACCTTTTCTGTAGAGCAAAATATGCCAAGGGGTGGTTGTTGCACAACTCTAAAAGAGGGCTTTGTGGCCCTAAATCCTACATGCAGCAATTTTGAATTGATAAATCATAGTACAAAAGCATTATGTCAAACAAAACCTCAATAGCAAACCACCTTACCTTCACTAGGATTATCTCTCAATGCCACTTGGGGAGGTGGAAATACATCTTTATTGAAAACATAACTCCTCATCGTAGTTTCTACAAGTGCAAGTGAATTTTAGTCAATTTTTACAAATAAATCATAGTTAAAGAGATACAATCACACACAATGCTTAAAGATCCTATTAGTTTGTATTAAAAAGAAATGTACGTCAATATTGGTCACCACAATTTATGGACACTTGCGTAAGTTTAGAATCATACAATCTGACATGTAGACATTAGGGAGATTCATCTTACCTCCACTAAGAGGATCTCTCAAGGCAAATTCATGAGGTGGAAGCATGCCAACATCATTGTTTGACATACATCCTAGCACTTCAAAATAGCACGACCTAATTAGTTGCCCTAATTAGATAAGCCTAAGTGGCATTCCTAGTTAGTATAAATAGTTGATCATTAGAAGATATTTACATAATCAAGTAACAGAGTTTCTATTTTGAATATTGCTAGCAACGCTTACTGAAAGCAGCGTTAGTCTATCAGAGAGAGTGATCAACTACTCAAAGATAGTTTAGAGTATGTGGCTTCGTCAGCTATTGTTTTTTACTCACATCCTCTGATTTGTACATGTTATTTACTAAATAAATCATATCTTCTTATTGCATTCAGTATTATGTCGGAATGTATCCAAGCTTCTCTGAAGTTGTTTATATTTGATGAAATCTCTTATTGATTAGTCTGAATTGTCGAATGATTTGATACTGCAATATTCTATATTTGTCAATCACATTCTATAATTGTTTGTCTACGAAATCACTTTAGTACTAATCATTTCAAAGCTAGTTACTAAAAGAACGAACGTGACGATTGTCACGATAGCTTTGTTCATTTTTTATAGGCGTAGTCATACATCAGAAGAAGGATTATTTTGCAGAGCCTAATAGTTCGTTGTTATACTTTGATTGCATGACTATTGTATTCTCTTTCCTTCTTCCAACACCCCCAAGATGGCTTTTTAACTAAAACCTAATAAATGTAGTAGATACCTTTGTACAATCAACTTCTTACAAGTGTGCGGTTACTCGGCTAAATAGTGGGTCATGTCCTGACCACTACTGAAAATAGTAAATCTAATTAACTGTACATTACTGCATTTCGAGCTTACATAATATACATCATATTTGATATGATTCTTAACACTCTATCCTAATCTCAAATGTAGTAGGAGTAAAGAGAAACAAACTATAGCAAGATCTTGAGTGTCCAAAAGATGTTATGCATATTCATGCTACCCTGTATTTGACTCACACTCAAGCATGCCAACAAACCACCAGGTTTGGCACAAAAAGTATCATACAACACAATGCTCAACCTAAAGAGTCTGCCACACTCCTTGCCAACTGACTTGTCCCCAATCCGACTTGCACACAAGACACAAGTGGACCACGTGAGAAACGAGACTCACATTGAGGAGATTCCATTGTCACCATGAGACTTACATATTCCATCTAGCTAGGAGGATATCCTATCAGATACTTACAATAGACCTGTAAATCTGACATCTATCAGCAACTGAGGCTCAACTTGGGGAAATCTTACTCGCGCTAAGATTATATCCTCATCAGATAAGCAACTAGTAGATATATTAACAAGTCACAAATGAGCATTGAAATCACTACTTTGTACCCAATGTAGCTCATGCATAATCACACACGACTCCTACTTAGATCTAGACTCTCATGACAAGGTAACATGCAAGCACACATTCATGCAAACCAACATGAATGAATATCACATCTTTCTCTATTACTGATACTCACTCATGCGACTCACGTAGAATATCTGACATGAAGAAAACATGGCTTTCATAGACGCCTAATAGCATCGCTCTCTTCATGGTTGTCTTAGACACCTACACATATATTCTTCTAGTCAAAAGAATGATCTAAGTAACAGTTTGAATCTTGCCATTCATATCGATCCTGTAATAATTTCAATGTTGTTTTTCTCTTGTTTGGATAGCATATCTAGCAAGAGTGATATCAGTTTTGATAATCTTGTACTACCCAACACATATGACCATGCAGCTCACCTGAATACTCTCCAAAGCATCAACTATCACTCTTTGAGTAACTATCTCCATCTCTGTCAGCCCACAACCATAGGCATATTGGATCCACACCACCTCATGATGCACTCCATGCCCTCAAGATCTGTACCACCTCTAGGTACACACTGTGCCACCTACCGCCGAGTAAGTCTGACTTGTTCCTAGGCCATCCCACAATAAATGATGCATTATAGTAAGAACATCATCTATACATCCAATGACGTATCATACATGAGCATCTGTAGCATCTCCTGAGTGCCACCCCGAAGGACTCATCATCCACTCACTGAGCTCACTAGATGTCTCCAATCATGGTCACCATCTTGCTATCCAAGTCGATTGCTGCGAAGCATAACCTGCCTTTCCTAGCTTCTAACATCTACTCACTCTCCCTGGCTATGAACCACTTGATATCATGCCAACGAAAGCCCATCCCTGAGTCATCGCTCATGATGGGATCTTGAGACTATGGTCTCCCAATCCGATCTTATTGAGATTGCGGGGAAAAAGACCCCTTTTTCAAGTTATTTTCAATGAAAAATCGTCGCTGCGCGCTGTTACACTGACGGAAAACTGTTAAAAAATGACGCGTAAATGGCCCATAATGGCCGGTTGCACTGCTATTAAAATATTGATCATTTGCTAATTTACGTTGTATGAAAATTCCATTTATGCGGCCTATGCCCCTAGTTTCCGAGTTTGTCGGGACTAGGAGGTGCCAAGTATTTTCCTAATACTGTTTCAGTAATCAAAAACTTGGTCGTGAGCCCATAAAAACTGAAACCGTAAATAGGGCCCAACTTGACTTTGAAATTGCAAGTTGAGGCCAAGGTAGGTGTTAAAAACGAATTTGGGCCAGTGCCCTATTTTTAGAGGCAGTTTTTTGAAAAGTCATAAGGAGGTGCCCCATTTCTTGAAGGGGTGCACCTCCAGATTGAATCTTGTATCCCTTTGCTGCCTCTAACCCTGTGGTTGCAGATTTTAGAATTGTGTACATTACATTCTATATCTCTTTGCTTGCAGCTAACATTGTGTTGCAGGCCTTTGATGAGTGGGACACTATACTGAATCATGAGGAGTGATCCTACTTGTGATATATTATTGATTTGTTGCTTAGCATCCACCTTAGAATCATCGATTTTTAATTTGCTTTATAATAGATTGTTTAGTTAAACATTGTGATCTGAGAATTTGGTAACGATTACTTATCATACAGGTTGAGGCATTGTTGCCTTATTTATGCTGTGCTCGAAATCTATTAATCATTGTAATGTGGAGCCATTTCAATTTTCTTGAAATCCCTGTATAGGGAGGCCATTTTGCACCCTGTGCATCACTAATCTGTCCTTGTTTTGTGTTTCATTTTGGAGTTAGATCTCTGCTCCATTTAATTCCTTGTGGCTCCCTCCCAGCCTGTCTGCCCTCTACTTGTGGCACATTTGCAATGTTTGCAGCCACCTTTATTGTCAAACCCCGCTGGATCTTGCTTCTTTTGCCTGTGTTTGTCTTGTCCTCTTCTTCAGTCTTTTGTCTTTAATTGCATTTGAGTGCTCATTTTGGATCAATTTATCTGCACGTTTGGGCATTCCTACTTCTGATTCTTGTAGATCTTGTTGATTTGATTCATTTCTTTGCATCTGTTCTTTAAATTACACAATTGGCAGTGAGTTCATGTGGTCAACCTCTCTCTTTCCTACGGTCTTCTCCTTCACTTGTTTACCTGCGATCTGATTTGCCACTTCCCCTTCCATTAGCTACCTGCGTGGAAAAGCCTGTCTGCGTCTGATCACTCTTCCTCCTGTGATCCATCGCTCCCTCACCAACGATCGCTTGTACGACCCTGCCTTCTGACGAGTTGCCTTCTTACCTGTATGCAACCTCTCTCCTTCCAATGGTCCGCTCTCTCACCAATATCCTACGGCCCTCCTGTTCCCGCTCACTGGCCCGTTCTGTGGCCAGTCAGCCTGTCCATCGCTGGCTTGTTTATTGCCTTTATCTCTGTCTACGGCCACTCTACGCTCTACTATCAGCGCTCCTGCCTTCTCCGATGACCCATTCTACCCTCTTTGTGAGTGGCCATCCCCTTCCATACCGCTCTCTACAGTTTCTTCGCTGCCTGGCCCTGCCTAGCCTCGCTCCCTCCTCTGATCTGCGATCTGCCTTCGGATCCCTATCTCACGATGCCCTGCCTGCGGCCAGATACCTGACCTGCAGTTTCTTCTCCACCCGTACCTTTGCTCGTGTGTTAAAAAAAAAGAATACCCACCTATGCTCTAATTTTGCCCCGTGACCAGGTTTTTGCCAACTTGTGGCCTAATGTGGGCTTGGTGATTAACCTAAATCTACCACTGTTTGTGCTAGTAATCCCATTTGCCTGCGGTTTAGTTTTATTTATCCGTGTTTTTCTAATCAAAACATCGAGGAAACCTTGTGGATTCAGAATGCCAATTTCAATAGAAACCAGTGTTGTCCTTCCATCATTTTGCATGCACCTTGTAGAATGAAATCCAGGATGAAAACAAAACTTTTAATGACCTCATCAAATCCAATGAATTAGTAAGTATATGCACCATCACTGCCTTAGCCACAGATTCTCATCAAATTCCTATTTAACCTCACTCGTTAAGTGAATCTCAACTTATACACGAGTTATGCTTGTACGTCTCATCGGTATCTCAAAAGCCAGAGCTTACACGCGTGATCTCTTGTCCATTTCAGAGTTCCTTAGGCTATTTGAAAATTGCCCGTTGACCTTTAGGAACTTGCCTTGCAGATTGCCATTGAAAGTGCCTGTGATCATAAGCGGCCTTATTTTTTACTCCATACCCAATGGAGCTTGAGCTGTAATTGTGGTATAGACCGACTTCCGTTAGAATTTCCTTAGATTGGCAGTCTATTTGGAGGTCATTTTATAATCCTTCAACCACTCGCCACGAGTCTTGAAAGTGTGATTACTAACTCAATATTCATCTTTCCTTGTCTCACACATGCAAGTTCGCTATACTACTCAATGGCTTTCAACTGGCACCACTCGTACTATCACCTGTGACTGCCAAATGTGTGTACCTCCATGTTAGTCCCAATCTCTCCCTCGAATGATAAATTTTCAAGTTGCAAATGCGTGTGTCCACGGCTAGTCGTGGCCATCTGCAAGCTAAATTGGCTCACCGGGACACCCACCATCAACCTTTCATATATTCAAAAAAACCTACAAAGAAAGATCAATGTTTTTCCCTCCTAAAACCCTAGTTGTCAAGACAATGGAGGTTTCTTGGGCTTCACTGAGGCTTTCCCTAAGCTTTCATTTGCATCTTGCGGTAACTACAAATAGCTTGCTTTCTTTGACAAATCATCAGCACCCCACAAAATTGAAAATTTTCCAAATTTTTTTGACTTTCCACCCAATTGCATCATGTAAATCGCTATGATTGTCATCCACTACTCTTTGCAGCTCCTATGCAGGTCTCTGTTACGCTGAATGACTGTCCATAGAGTGAATTATGAAGCCACCATCGATGATTTTTTCAAAATCATCTAAACTACAAGTTTTTTGAATTCTCCACGAATTCACTTGCTTCGACCATCCTGAATACTTCTCTGAAGTTCAGATCGAAGGAACTTTGCTACTCTTGCCATCCGGACTGTCGATACCCCATATACTCTATCCTGAGACGCTTCTCATGGTATCTTTTTTCATGAAAGACACCTACGATGGCTCCATTGGATCGTGCATACCTGCAACACCCTATGGCTCTGATACCATGTTAACTTTCTAAACATCTAGTGTAGTATATAGATCACAGTCATTATCAACATAGCTCAAGCACTTTGAGCTCTCAAAGATGGCACAACAAAAGTTAATAGATAACAAAGAAACATTGTACATTAAGTGAAAGCCCCAAGTGCAAGGGCTCTATAAGTACAACATTGTATGCCTTGTGATATGGGGAATATCCAATAAAGATCGACTTTCTACTAGCGTCGTCCAATTTCTTTCTTAGATTTTCAGGGATTTGAGAGTAAGCAATGCATCCAAACACTCGAATATGCTTGAGTGATGGCTTCGATCAATAAAATGGATTCAGGTACTCATGAAAATCTTGAATAAACTGTTCCAAACTATTCATTGTTATATGACTCAACTTTTGAAAGTGTTCATAGTCATCTAACAGTGGTAGAAAGTATTCCCTAAATACTATGCAAAAATCTTCCCATGGACAAGGTTGATTGCCTTTTGCAACTAGGTCATCCCACCAGTCTCTTCCTTCAAGGAACATAGTAGCAGTGGATAACTTTTCACATTCAGAGAATTGGTTCATGCCAAAGTATTTGTTTCAAACATTAAGCCATGAACTTACCACTTGCATGTTCCTATCTTTCTTCTCTCCCTTAAACAAAATTTTACGGGAGGTGGAACTACATGCTTCTTTTGGTTGGCTAACCTGGACTCCAAGTCTTGGTTCTTTCGATTAGTTTCAAGAAGCTGTTTATTAGTGGCTTGAATTTGTTGATATAAAAGTTCAGGAGCTTTTGCCACATTGGATGGGTTTGATAAATCAAAAGTTGGGTTATCATTGGTTTGATCCATTGGTGTTGCTTGTGTGTTTTCCTATTATGCAAATATAACAACAAGGGCTCAAATTAGAATGATAGAATTGTTTTAATTTTTACATCCAATGCAAATAAAAAACATTTTACTTCTACTCATTCAATCTTATTGTTTGTAAGCTCAATCCAAGCCTACTATTTGCAAGCTCAATCCAAGCTTAAGAGAACAACAACAAGAAGCTACCTTTGCCATAAAGATCCCAATCCAATTCCATTTATATTTGTCATTACAAAAGAAACCAAAACTTTCACATTTCTCACTATTCTAGATATCCAAATCCATGAAACTAGTGTCTAGAAATGGAAAATTAATGAAGCTTTATGAAAACTTCAATTTTCAGATCTGATTTTCAGATTTACAAGTCCGAAAATCAGAACTTCATAATGACAAAAAAACATAACTTCAAAACTTGTTTTATGCACAAAGTTACGCTACCATTCTCTGCTTACAATGCCATCTACATGAAACTAGGAGATAGAAATGTGTAACTAATGAAGTTTGAATGAAAACTTCACTTTTCAGATCTGATTTTCAGATTTACAGGTCTGAAAAACAGAACTTTAAAATCAAAATTAGAACTTCAAACACTTCATTTATGCAAAAAAAAAAAACCACTAGTTTTGATTTTTTTTTTTTAAACACAAGCTAGAATCAATCTTTTTCCAAAAAAAAATTGTGAATGTAGAGGAAGACTTCCTCTACCATTCCACAAATCCTTTTCCAAAAAAGTTCTAAACCAATGGCCCACATTCATCTTCTCTAATTATAATAAAAAATCAGCCCCTAAACAATTCTATAAGCATCACTACCTCTTCCAAAGAGAACTAGATTCATTGGGTACTTCAACTACAAGCTTCTTACCACTAGAAAAGCCAATAATCTTTCCCAAAAAAATTTAGTTGGTGACCTTAATAGAACATGAAGAAGGTTACAAAGGTTACCATCCTTTGTCTAGCTTCTACATGCTCTTTGAATTGTCGAAACTTGTTGAAAGCCTCCAATTTCTGCTTAATGAAATAAACAGTTGTTCTTCTAAAATATTCGTCAGTGAAGGTAATAAAATACTTTGCATCAAGCAACGACAAAGTTTGCATTGGACCACATATATTTGAATGAACAACGTCTAACAAATCTTTTGTTGCATGCCTGTGACTTGATCTAAAGGGAATCATAGTCTGCTTTCCAAGGATGCAACTATGACAAACATGAAAGTTGACTTTGTCGGTTGAATAGTCAAGATCAAGTGCTAGGGATTTCTTCAGTACTCACTGAGAAACGTGCATTCGAGCCAGAAACCCTAAAAGTAGTACAGGGAAGTTAGGCTTGTCGAACCATAAACTGGTCGGATCCGGTCGAATGCCCCCTGGACCTCAAACGAAAGGTGGCTACAAGTTCGTGTGCTCGACACGAATCCACTGGACCAGTTGCAGCTCGATTCCAACATCGTTTGCCTACAAACGCCCTTCGTGTCGGAAGGAACGCCATTAGGGCACAATGAATGTACTGCTTTTTGGCATGAAGTGGTCCAGTATCGCCGAACGGAGTCCGAGACACGAAGAATGACCATAAATACTTCCAAAACAAAAACATTCTTACCTCAGCAACATGCGAATATTGGAGCCTTTCTGCGACTGCTTTCTGGCAATCTCCTTGCAAGCATACTCGATCCTGGCGCTCTTACACTCCATCGATCAATCATTATTCACACACTCCGTCCATCGACCATCACACGTTATCATGATCCTAAAACCAGCCCGAGCGCCATCACCAAAGATATCACAAAAACTAATATCACCAGAAGTTGCAATTTTTCCATTTGAATCTTTTGCACATCGAAGCGTTGAGGGGTAGTGTCGCTAGAGCACGCATCACGCTCTAGTTTCACTATTGTGAAATACCATCTTCAGAACCATCACCATCACAACCTCCTTGTTTTCCACTTTAATCACCATCTCACCCACTCTACTTTCACCATAACCTATCATAGCATCTCTGCAAACTTCCATTTTTCACCGATAGCCTACAAACACCTTTGTGTCTTGCTCACTCCCTTTTAACATTCCAACCTGACTCCATCCACTTCCTTTCTCACAATCGTGCCATTCTACACATCCGCTTTGCACCAAACCCTCAGTTCCATTTCGACTGAGCCTCCACTTCCGATCTCGACCGAGTCTCATCCGTCACCACCTCGACCAAGTCTCACCCATAACCATCTCGACCGAGCCTCCTCGTCACCACCTCAACCGAACCTCCTCGTCACTGGAATGTTTGAATCCTAATCATCCCATTGACAGGCTGTGAAACATGTAGTAATAGATTGCAAAACCCTTCTGCCTGAACCAGCTTAATCCAAGAAGATAAATCCTAACGAGTTTGTTACCTGGAACGGGCGGAAACATGGTTTCTAGAGATTTGGAAATCAAGAAAGAGAATAAACATTGTGTTTACAGATTCTCTGTTGGAATCTGTGAACACCCAGCAACTCCATTCAACATCGATAAGCCTGGACCCACAATTGTTCAATCACAACCTGAAGACATCTCTGTCATACACCCAAGAGACTCATTCTACTCGGGAACCTGTAGCTCAAAGATCTACTCGACAACTACAACAACCAGATCGATTCATCCCTTAGGCGTTTATCAGTCATGATGAACCTATCTCTATTGCAGAAGCATTGTCATGTTAGATGCAGACAAATTGAAAGCTGCCATGGACGCTGATTATAACTCATTGATTAAGAGCAATACCTGGAGTCTTGTTGATCCTCCTACATGTACAAAACTAATTGATACAAAATGGATCTTCACAATGAAGCTCAAGCCAGATGGATCAATATCCAAATGGAAAGCTCGACTGGTGGTTAAAGGACGTGAGCAAGTATACATGATAGATTACATTGACACTTTCAGTCCAGTGGTAAAGCGTCAAACTATTCAAACCTGGTTGGCTATAGCTGCTGCAGAGGATCTGGACATTCATCAGATGGACGTCCAAACAACATTCCTTAATGGATATATACAAGAAGATAGATATTTATATCTATCAACCAGTAGGTTTACATCCTTCAAGGCCAAGAGCATATGGTATGTAAATTGAAGAAGGCTCTCTATGGGCTCAAGCAAGCTCCTAGTGCCTAGTTCGAAAGAATTAATCACTTCTTGATGCAGCACCAATTTACTTCTTGTTATGTTGATGCAAATGTGTATCTCAAGCATAAGGGCCCAAGCTATGTCATAATAGCACTACATATTGATGATTCTTTAATCATCAACAATTCTAATTAGTTATTACTCGAAACAAAATCTTTACTTTCACAAGAATTTGAAATGACTGATTTAGGTCCAGTTCACTACCTACTTGGTATGGAGATCACCAGAGATCGCTCAAACAGAAGGATCACTATAAGCCAAGAAACCTATCTATTCAATGTACTTCACAAATATGGCATGGAGGACTATAAAGCGATAGATTCACCCATGGATCCAAGATCCAAACTATCAAAAGACATGTGCCCCAAAACCGAAGCAGAACAGAAAGAGATGTGTAGATACTCTTATCAATCGATAATCGGATAAATAATATATTCTATGATCTGCACTCAACCTGGTCTTACATATACGGTAAGCACACTGTCACAATACATGTCCAATCCAGGCTTACAACATTGGAAGGCTCTTCAAAAAGTATTTAAGTGCATTCAATCTACGAAGCACTATGTGTTGTGCTATAATGGAAACACAGAAGTTGCACTCACATTACTCACCTATTCAGATTCTGATTAGGCAGGAGACGTTGATAGCAGAAAATCCACATATCATTACATATGTTTCCTTGCAGGAGGACCCATCTCATGGAACAGTAAAAATAAAAATGCATTTCTTTGTCCTCTATAAAATCTGAATATGTTGCAATTACATCAGCAATGAAGGAGATTATTTGGCTTAGAAGGTTACTATAGAATCTACAATTTCCACAAATCAGTCCAACTATACTCCAATGCAACAATCAAAGCTGTATATTTCTATCTCTGAACCCATGAACTCATTCTAGAACTAAACACATAGAAGTTCAGTTTCATTTTCTTAGAGAGAAAGTTCAGAGTAAAAAGGTTGTACTAAGTTCCTATCATATTAACAATATGTTGGCTAATATTTTGACAAAACCCTTGTTAAGAGAGAAACATGCTACTTTGGTAAGTATGTCACATCTCAATTCAGATTCAGATTCAGATTCATAGTAGTAAGCTTAAGGGGGAGTTTTGGAGTTAATCTTACTCCTACTCGCTGCCCTCTAATTCACTCATGGAAATCACTCTCTTACAAACAGTCTACAAAGATGAACTGTTTCTTGCACAATCTGCAATTTTACACACAAACTTCAACAGGCGAGGATTGTGAGGATTGCGACAAAAGTATTATACTCAACATTTTAAGCAAACTGAGGAACATAAGGTTTTGCGAAGAATGTGAAATATTGCGAATCTGCATAGAACTTTGTGTAGAACTTGTCAACGTCTTCAC
This sequence comes from Diphasiastrum complanatum, assembly GCA_029204225.1. NCBI lineage: Eukaryota > Viridiplantae > Streptophyta > Lycopodiopsida > Lycopodiales > Lycopodiaceae > Diphasiastrum > Diphasiastrum complanatum. The sequence continues at coordinate 7,050 of MU832830.1, read as the reverse complement.
GCTCCAGTGAATAACCGATCTACGGATCAACTACAGATATTTTAATGATCTTGTAATTATAAAATTAGAATAACATAAGATTATCAAAAAACTATATAAGGAAATGAGCGATTGGAGACAATATATACATGAGATAACTATAGAAGAACAATACTGATTAGAGAGATCAAAACTCAGTATCTAACTCCTCAAAGTTAGAGATCATAGAGAAGTAAATATTATGAATTATAGCAATTACTTGTTTCTGTAAGTAGGATCACGCACTCATGCAACTGTCTTGTGATTTGATCATTGTTACTACAGTACTTATAATACATATTTGCTATTTTTGTCATGTTGCATTCGTGCTGAATGTTTAATTACCTCTCACTCTTCTTTCTCCACTATCACGAATATTAGAACAAAGAATTGCATGGTTGTCTCAGACGCTAATCATTTCGCTTTTCTTTATGGTTGTCTACGACACCTACACTGATAATCATTATCAACACAAATATGAAACACTCTATTTTTCAAGTCTCCAAGTAAAGTCAGATCCTAAAATTTTACTGTCATCATTGTTTTCTTTGTTGAGATGACAATTCCGCTGCAGCCTAAGAAACTGTGTCATTCCCATCAAAGTGGTATCAGAGCAATAGAAAACCAACAGACCAAACCTTTTGAAATCTTTATTCATAATCTAACAAGGTAAAATAAAGCTATATATATATATATATATATATATATATATATATATATATATATAAAAACATTATAAAGTAAAACATATCTCAAGATGTCCAGTTGGCACCTGCCACCATCCCACCATAAAAGTACGCAAGTTAGCACAGTGAGATAGACAGGTGTCAAAAAGCTGAATGTCAATTATTATTTATGTACCAAACAAATCTTCCTACTAATCATGTTACATACCTGTGTAATTGGCAATACTTCAGACCCCTATTGGTCCATTTAGTGTTGGGGGCTAAATGACAAGTTACCCTTAGGATTAAGAGTATGTGCCCTTAGATAAGGATAGGCAGGTGACTATACCTTGGTCGGAGGTATGGAGTCACGTGACCCTAGGATAAGGGGTACCCTTAGGAATAAGGGTAGATGTCTGATTAAGGTACTAGTTCTCTTGGATAAGGGCAGGTAGGTGTCTATGCCTTGGATGGAAGTATGGAACCTAGAGAGGTATTAGAAAGTCATTGGATGACTATTTTTTCAAACCTTGGGCCTCAACCTTGAACCATATCACTTTATTGGTCTTGGACCAAAGTATACTTGCACAACTTGGGCAACGGGTCCTAGTGGGAGGGCACCTTCCCAAAGGGTCCATTGAGTTTCAAGTTCCACGAGAATAGCAATCAAAGAGTCATAAGTTATGGAAGTTGTCTGATGACCTTCCATTAGCCTATGAAGGCTCTTGAACTCCTCAAAGCCTCTCTCTGTCTCAATGGATATGCATGGAACTCCATAGTGTATTGGAGGGTACCAACTGCCATCTATATAAGAGGAGTAGGGCGTCCATTGGGAGGGGGAGAGATCTCTTTTGCTTGTATTGCTTATGCTCTAGTGTGGCTACTAGTGTGTAGAGTAAATTCTTGTGTGTAGTATGCTGAGGGTTTGGATCTTGCTTATGGTATGGGACATAAGTAGGGTTTGGATCTTGAGTATGCTATTGTTTGTTGCGGTATGCTTGTGATTTGTTTATGGTTAGCAAGGGGGTGCTAGATAGGTCTTGCTTGGAGCTTGGATCTAGGTATGGTTGGGTGGTGAATACTTGAGTCCAGATTGTTATCTACCTTTGTGTATAATAGTAGGGACACATGTGGAGGAGAGATCCTTGGAGGCTTACAGATCCTTACTTGCAGGTGGAGGCATCCTAGCTTGGAGTTGGAGAAGCATCTTGGAGCTTGCAGGTTGCTTGGAGGACATTTGGAGGTTCTACCTTGGATTTGGAGGACATTCTCATCTTTACTTATTAAAGTGGTATTGGCAAACTAGTAAAAGAATTAAAGCATTGAGGTCCGACAACGAAGGAGAATACATCTCTACCAAATTCAAGAAGTATTGCCTTAGTAACGAGATTATGCAACAATACATTACCTCCTATTCGCCTCAGTCGAGAATGGTCTTGCTGAGAGAAAGAACAGAACCTTAGTCGAATCGGCAAAGTGCATGTTATCACATGCGACACTTCCGAAGTCCTTCTGGGCTGAAGCTGTTTCCACTACAGCCTATATTCAGAACAGATGTCCTACACACACAAAACACCATATGAAGTTTGGGGACATGCTCCAAACGTTCTTTATCGAACTTATGAGTTTTTGGATATATCGCTTATGTGCAAATTCCACATGATCTCATGAAGAAGCTCGACTTCAAGAGTATCAAGTCTATTTTCATCAACTACACTACTTCAGATAAGCTTACAATTTGTTTGATCCTGTCGATTTGAAGATATTCACTAGCCGGGATGTCGTCTTCATCGAAGATCAGTTTATCGACCTCAAAGGTAAGGGCAAAGCTCATATAGCTGAACTATCAGACTATTTTGACATATTGAACTTTCCAGTTCAAAAGTCAACTATTTCTATTGAAGGTCCAAACTTGTCTACTCTCGATGAACAACTTATCAACAACAAATCCGAAGAAGATGATGTTGTAGTTCAACAACTACAACATGATGAAGATCAACTTTGATTATCACCCAGAAGATCGACAAGAGTCAGCAAACCACCTAACAGGTATATTGAGGAGTCTGTAAATTACCTCGTTCAAGAGTCGACGATTGTCGAAGAGGCACTCAGTCAGATCGATTCTGATCTCTAGAAAGAAGCTATGGATACAGAGTATTCATCTATTATCAAGAACCAGACATGGACAATTGTCGAATTACCTGCCAGCAGAAATGTAGTTGATTGCAAATGGTTGTTCAAAAACAAGTACAAGGCAGATGGAAGTATCAATTGAAGAAAGGCTCGACTTGTCGCCAGGGGATTCTCTCAGGTACACAACGTTGACTACATTGAGACCTTTAGTCTAGTAGTTAAACATTTTTCTATCAGACTTCTATTGTCATTTATTGCTGCAGCAGATTTGGAAATACATCAGTTGGATGTACAGACATTATATCTCAATGGAGTTATCGAAGAGGACATTTACATGGTGCAACTTGAAGGTTGCAATATCGAAGGTAAACACAATAATATGTGTAAACTCCATAAAGCACTTTATGGCTTGAAGCAATCTGCTCGAGCATGGTTTCAAAGGATCAATATTTTTCTTAGTGATCACGGCTACACACCAAGCTCTTCAGATTCTAATGTCTACTTCAAGTCAGCAGTGCACATTCCTTTATCATTATTACTTTGTATGTGGATGACACATTGTTTCTCAACAACAATATCGATCTGATAAAAGAAGCTAAGACAATGCTATCTTCCGAATTTGAGATGACTGATTTGAGCGAAGCTCATTACTGTCTAGGTATTCAAATCCAAAGAGACAAAATACAAAAGTTGATTTATATTTCTCAACAAAGATACATTCACAATGTCTTAATCAGATATATTTTGATGAATTGCAAATTAGCTCTCTCACCTATGGATCCAGGACTCAAGATGTCGAAGGACCAGTGTCCCCGAACAATCGAAGAGAAGGAGCAGATGTGTGAGTATCCTCATCATTCAATAATAGGATCTCTTATGTACGCAATGATCTGTACTAGACCAGACATAACTTTTGCAGTCAGTTCCTTAAGTCAATTTATGACCAATCATGGTATAACACATTGGAAGGCTCTTATCAAAGTCATGAGATATATTCGAGCTACTATGGACTTTTGCATTTGTTATGGAATAGTCGACAACGACAAACTCAATATTCTCAGTGGTTATTCAAATGCAAATTGGGGAGGAGATGTAGACACTCGTAAATCCACTTCTGGATTTACATTCTTCCTCAACAATGGTCTTATTTCATGGAACATTTGCAGCAAACTTCGATAGCTCTATCTTCCACTGAATCAGAGTATATTGCAGCCTCTCAAGCTACAAAGGAAGCAATATGGCTGAGAAACTTACTTTCAGATATCAGTCTAAATCAATATGCTCCGACAATTCTATTTTGTAATAATCAAAGTGCCATTGATTTATCAGCCAACCCTAGATTTCATTCTAGGAGTAAGCACATTGAAATTAAGTATCACTATGTTAGAAGCAAAGTTCTCGACAAAGAGGTTAACTTGTAGTACTGTCGAACGCAAGATATGACATCAAATATTTTTACTAAAGCATTAAGCTTGCACATAAGAAATTTTGTGCGGAACTAAGTTCGAAGGTTAAAGCATTCATGGATTCAGATTAAGGGGGAGTGTTGGATTATTTTCCTGACTATTGACTAATCGATCTTTTAATCTTCATCCACTTATTATCCAGTTCTGCAATTCTCTTCGTGTTTCTATATAGTCTACAGAAATACTCGAGAATCGCTTACAGGTGGCTCCGACTATCAGACATCATCCGACAATCTTTATCAGGCATCATCCGTTCATCTTTAGGGAAAGAAAGACGGTTATTGTTCCACTTGAATTAAAGCTACAGACTTGCCCTAACCGTTTAGCAAGTAAATTTCCGGGAAGACCTAACTGGATGGATACCAACTCACTATGGCCAACTGGCCATTAAGATCAGCGACCTAGTTAGCTGTCTTACTGGACGTGCCGCATTTTGCTTAGTATAGATAGCTGATCATACTTCTATTGTTTTAATCAATCAAATATTTTTGATCAACGTATCGTAACAGCTCTCTCAAGCTTTGAAGCTTGAACACTCTTGAGCATTCTAGCTCAATCATTTAGAGTTCTTTAGAGTTTTTCTATTAGAGCTTACTGCTTATTAGCAAAAGTGCAATTAGACAGGTTATCAGTTACTCAGATATAGCTTAGAACATGTGGTTTATATCCGCAATTGTCTTGTGCTCATCATCATCTATTTTTATGCTAAATCAATCTATCCCTTATTGCATTCAGTATTATGTCAGAATGTATGCATCTCCGTGATTATTTTGTAGTTGATAAATCACATATTGCTTTTGTTTGATAATTCAATACTTTATTGTTTGGCTACGTAATCACTGTTTGTAGTAATGATGATTTCAAAGTTAGTTGTTGCAAGATTGAACATGACTTCTATCATTACGTTTTATTCAATATTGATATAGGCGTAGTCACGCATTAGGAAAGTAGGCTATACCGTTGCGCTCGATAAGTAGTTCACTACCTTCGACTTGTCGTTATTGCAAGATTGAACGTGACTTCTGTCATTACATTTTGTTCAATATTGATATAGGCGTCGTCATTAGGAAAGCAGGCTCATTCCGCTGCGCTCGATAAGTAGTTCGCTACCTTCGACTTGTCATTATTGCAAGATTGAACGTGACTTGTCATTACGTTTTGTTCAATATTGATATAGGCGTAGTCATGCATTAGGAAAGCAGGCTCATTCCACTGCGTTCGATAAGTAGTTTATTACCTTCGACTTGTCGTTATTGCTATCATCTCTTTTCAACAATATCAGGGCCGATTTTCCAGTTAGCTGTGCGAGTCTCATGAGATTGGCCACTTTTTGAAACTCATCAAGACAATTGCTGTGCAAGGTGATGTCCATAGTGTAAGCACGGGTGCGTTCATAGTTGGGGTGGTCAAAATTTTGTTTTGAAGGGAACCTTGTGCGGCTTGAAAACAACAAGAACACAGCCAAAGCTTTTTGACTGACTGCTCCTTCAAGGAACTCTCAAGTATTTTTCTTATAGTGTTAAAAAATCAATTGCAACTTTACATAGGTTTTACATAAGTGAATTTAATCCACACTTTTTCTATGTTACCTGCAAATGTACCTTTGTTTTCCTTTTGTATGGTCGGTGAATAAATCGCGCACCATTGTAGTTGTTAAGTTTGGCCGGTGAATTAAGCCCATGCCATGCGCCTTAAGTTAATTTGGCCCTGATGTGGACATCAGCTTTGTTATAAAGCTGATACGGGTGCACCTAGTGTGCTTCATAAGAGCAAGTTAGAAAATCAAGGACTGAGCCTATGACCTGTGGTAAGCCAGTTAAGTAGTCATAAGTCATGAGCTAGCTCTGGAGCTCAATTCATGGCCTAGTTAGCTCCTAGGACCCACGTCTAGGAGCTAAGCTCTTTATGTTCGTCGTGACAGCTCTCGGGCAAGTCATGGCCTAGTCAGATCCTAGGACCCACGTCTAGGAGCTAAGATGATTTTACTCGCCGGGACAACTCCCGAGACCCATACTCGAGAGCTAGACTCATTCTGCTAGGCTTAATCAGCAAAATAAAAACTAAGTCCAAAAAAGCGTGCTTTATTAGAGAGCACTATATTCTAGAAAAGGGGACGTGCCGAATTACAACAGAACTATATAGGGGGAGTCCGACAAATAGAAACTTGGGCAGCTCAACCAGCGCTAGGAATCCAATTGCTAGGTCTCAGCTCCCTCTATTGGTGCGAACCAGACATAATGCTCAGCACATGTTGGTGGCCTCGAGACCAGTCAGTCTATGTATGAATGTAACCTCTTTCAGATTTAATAAAGTTGATCCTTGGGGATCATTACCATTTTGGTTTTGCCTCTAGGATTGGTCCAAGTGGAAGGACCCTCACTACAACCTTTTTGCGTCGTCTACATAACCGACATGAGGCCCGCCGCCATGCCATTTGGTCAGTTTTGGCGACCATTTTGCCTTGATATATCACAAGTGACTTGTCTTTGCCTTTGTTGCCTTTGAGGACAAATTTGAGTTGGCTTTTGGGTTGGTTGAGATTTTTTTTTTTTCCATAAGTCTAGAATGGTTAGGCTTGTTGCATTTCTAGGTTGGCTTCTAGTGAGTTCATGTCGGATGAATGTTAGACTAAAGCATGGGAAACCACTCAAGTCCCAACGCCCTTTGAAGTGCCGGTGCTTCAAAGGGCCTTTAGCCCAAGGCAGTAGTAAATTAGACCGAAGCGGTGGAAGGCCCTTCCCATGCGGAACGGTCGAGGATGTGATCTT